>JAMYXO010005219.1:0-7500 GCA_033310375.1 Conus canariensis
AAAAAACACGCACACACACACACACACACACACACACACACACACACACACACGGGCACGCACGAACACACGCACACGCGCACACACACACACCACACACACACACACACACAAAACACACACACACACACACACAAACAAAATGGCAGAATAAGAAAGATTGTAAGCGCTACTCTTGAATGAATGATACGACACACAAATCAAGTTTTGTTTGTTTGTTTGCTATATCTGTTATCACATATGAAAACTTTTTTTTTTGGTAGCAATGGGAGATAGACGCAATCAATTATTACGAAAATAGCACAAGAGAGAGAGAGAGAGAGAGGAGAGAGAGAGAGAGAGAGAGAGAGAGAGAGAGAGAGTAGCAAAGGTCAGATCTTGGATGCACCCTTTCAACCAGTTTATGAATCCAAGCAAGCAACCAAAAACATTCTCTTGTTGAGCTTCTTCTTCTTCTTCTTGAAAAACCTTCAGTTTTTCTTTGTCCGTCTTCATTATTTTTCCTACACTTTACTGTTCAAAAATTCAGTTGATGTCTTTGTATCCTTTTTGGAGTTGTTTTGACGTATATTTCTTTCTCCCTTTCTTTCTTTCTTTTCTTTTCTTTTTTTTTTTTTTTTTTTTTTTCGTTTTTGTTTGTTTGTGTTTTTTGTTTTGTTTTGTTTTGTTTCTTTTGTTTGAAAACTTGCTCGTGTTCGTCTTTCATTATTTTTGTACTTCATTGACCATTTCTATGTTTATTCTATGGGTTTTTGTCTATATTTTTTTTCTGTGTTTGGGCTATGTCTTGTCAATTTTTGCATTGTTTTGCTGTCTATTTTTCTCTTCTTTGAAAACATCCTCATCGTGTCTATCTTTCGTTCTTTCTGTACTTTTCTTCTTGTTGTTGTTATTGAAAATTTCTGTGTTTGTCTTTGGCAACCTCGACCCAGCAGACCTGGAGACAGCAGCTTCAGACCGGGTCAGCTGGCGGTCCACCATCAAGGCCGGCATCAAGCAAGCAGAGCAGAGCAGAGGAGAGATGCCCAGTGGGAAGAACGGAGGTACCGCAGACGGGCAAAGAATGGCGTCGGCACCCACAGACGCTGATGACGGAGACTTCACCTGCAGCAACTGCCGCTCGAGGATCAGGCTCTTCAGCCACAGCGGGCGCTGCAACTCCACAACTGACTGATCCATGGCGCAACACCATTGTCTCTCCAGACAGACGGATGGCAACTTTGCGTCATTTGTGCCTTGTTTTGGTGTGCATTTCTTTCTTTTTTGTTTGTTGATGTCTGTCTTTCTTTCTATCTATCGATCTTTCCTTCTTTCTTTCTCTTTCCAGTCTTCTGTACTCCCTTTCTTTCATTCTATCGTTCTTCCTGTGTACCTTCTTTTCTCTCTTTCTTTCTTTTTTCTTCCGATATCAATCGCAGACAGAACAAAATTCAACAAATGTGACATTTTAACTCTTTCGATTCAGAACTTCTAACTCATTTCCTTGGCAGTACAAACTAATGTTTTGATAGATTTCTTTTGCGCCCAATCAGCGAATTGATTAGAAAAGACAAAAAGAAAACTTTTCTATTCAAACAAATGCTGACCATTTTCAGACAAGGGAAGTAATTATTTGGAATCAGATCATCTAATTCCTTCCCTTGGCTGTCGAAACTAATATTTCTACGCGTGAACTGACTTCAATGGATTCATTTTGCGCCCAGTAGTTACACGAAAAGAAGTGGCTGATTGCTCGCTCTTTGTTTCGAATTGTCCTCAGTGTTGGTTAATCTTGCCTGAAGAAGAAGGCCAAAGAAGTCTCGAAACGCGTCGTGTTTTGTTTTGTCTTTTGTTGCCCCTATCTTTTTTTCTTCTTGTCCAACGTACAGAACAGTCCTTTCTCTGTTAGGTTTGTGTCAGTTTCCGCCTGCAGTCATCTCACTGTCAGTTTTGTTTTCTTCCTTTTATGCGCGCTCTGTCAGCAAAGATTGCACAAACACTACAGAGTTCATTTTAACCACACGTAGTAAAAGGGTGAAATATGTGGCCCAGCGACAATGCCACTAATGCTTGGAGCTGATCTAACGGGGATGCATGATCATTCAGCGAATTCATTACAACTGAAAACACTTTCTATCGAAAAAAAAAGTTGAACATTTTCAGACAGGAGAAGTAGGGTTTTTTTTCATTAATAACTTCAGATTCATTCCTTTGCTGTATAAAGTAGTGTTTCTACACGTCAACTGAATTAAAGGGAAGAGAATATAAATTCATGCCAGTCCCTTTTTTTTTTTACTTAAATTTGTTGTTGTTGTTGCTATTTTGGTATTTTAACATCAGGGCAGCTTCAAATCACACTGTGGATGAGAGTCCTGCAGATATGAGTTGGGCCACAGAAAGGGAAATAACTACAAAAGAATTATAGTAGTACGCTCCGACGTACGGACAGGCACAAATATACGCAGCTACGTACGCATGCATGTATGCGCACACACACACACACACACACACACACACACACACACACACACAACACACACACACACACACACACGCCTGTTTTGAATAAACAGACTGGGGTGTGTTTCTGGACGATGAGAGCCCACTAGACAAGACAACTGACGTGATCTCCAGCTACATCAACTTTTGCGTGGGCATGGTACTACAGACAATGGAGATCAGGCTGTACCCAACTCCAAGCCCTGGATCACCAAGGACCTGAAACAGCTGCTGAAAGAGAGAAAGTCAGCTCTGAAAGAAAAGGACACCAGGAATATGCAGCTCACCTAGAAGAAGATCGACAAGAGGATCAGGGAGGAGAAGAAGTACTCTGCAAAACTCGAGGACAACTTCCGGCAAGGTGACTCCAGGAAGTGCTGGCAGAACATCTCTGCCATAACGGGGTACAGGCCCAAGAAAGCTGAACTGAGAGCAGACGACGAGAGGAGATTGGCCAATGTACTGAATGTGTTCTGCACACGTTTTGACCAGCGGGACTTCAGCATTGAGCAGCAGCGGGCCATGGACACGGTGCCCCAGATCCCTGGATCCCCAGTGACCATCAATGAAGAGGAAGTCCGCCGACTGTTCAGGAAGCTGAATGTCAGAAGTGCCTCTGGTCCGGATAGCATCAGCAGTAGGACTCTGAAAACCTGCAGCAACTCCTTGGCCCATGTCTTCAGAGAGCTGTTCCAGCGAAAATTTCAGGAAGGCCATGTTTCGCGATTATGGAGGTCATCCACAATCATTCCTGTGCCAAAGAAGAAAGTGATCAGTCAGCTCAACGACTACAGACCGGTGGCGCTAACATCAGTCCCCATGAAATGTACTGAGGAAATTGTCCTCAAGCATCTCAGGAGAGAAACTGAAGACCATCAAGATCCACTGCTGTTCGCCTACACCAGAGGTAGGAGCACAGAAGATGCCATCCAGACAATGCTGCACCACTTCCACCAGCACCCTGATAGGCTCGGGACGTTCGCCAGGGTTCTGTCTGTGGAGTTTTCAAGTGTTTTGAACACCATTCAGCCCCATCTCCTCGTCGGGAAACTACTGGCCATGGCTGTTAACCCAGATATCATCAAATGGATCTTCAGCTTCCTGACTGACAGACCACAGCAAGTCGTAGTTGGCCGGGTTGTCTCCGATGTCCTGGTGACCAATGCAGGAGCCCCCACAGGGGTGTGTTCTGTCGCATGCCCTGTTCACCATCTACACAGCTGACTGCCGCACCAGGGAGGCATGCAGTCTGCAGACCAAGTTCGCAGATGACACGTCACTTACAGGGCTGATGCACGACTCTGATGAAACCATGTACCGAGAGGCAGTCGGCAAGTTGGTGGAACTGGTGCGACAGGAAATTCCTTCAGCTCAATGTCACCAAGACAGAGGAGATGGTCATCGACTTCCGCAGGAACCCAAGCAGTACCCACCCACTTGTCATCAAGGAAGAGGAAGTGCGCATTGTGCGCACCTACAAGTACTTCGACACAGTCATTGACAAGTTGGAGCGGACCCCTAACATCGACATGTGCTGCAAGAAGGCCAACCAGCGTCTTTTCTTTCTGCGGAAGCTCCCACAGTTCAGGGTCAACAGCACCTTCCTGAACTTGTTCTATCAGTCGGTGATCCAGTCCATCCTCCTCTACAACCATCTGTGCTTCCAGTCGCAACGCTGGTCGACTGCTGTCCATGAGGATGCACGACATCCAGATATAAAGATTATTTTCTGCCATCAGCAATTAGAGCCCTGAAGGAGGCTTGCAGGCGGAATTGAAAATCGATGCCCTTGCTGGCAGATACAGTAAAACAGTAATCATCCTGTCCGCTCCCCCTGTCCTCACTCCAGCCAGTCCATCTTTAAGGTACCCTCCTCAACCCATTCCTCCGTCTCCATCCCCATCTACCCCCCTCCCCTCCCCACTGCACCCTCCCTCCTCCCCCCTTCTTCCAATCAAAACTGTACTGATCTCAGGATTATCATGTTGGTGTAATGATGATGATGATTGCAGTGATAATGATAATGAAAATAACTGAATTTTGAAACCCACGCATACTTAAACAGACTCATGATAGACATTCAAGCACATGCAGATATGCTGGCAAGCATAGGCACCCACATTTATGCACTCATTTATGCATTCTTGCTTTCACGCACACACAACACATACACAGAGAGCGACACTCACGCGCTTATGCACAGATGCATGCACATCCACAGGCACACACATACATGTGTACACACAGGCACACTTACACACGCACATGCACACACATGCTCACACAGATGCGCACACTCACAATCAGACTTGAGCACACATGCCCACACACAGGCACAATTAGTACTGATCAATGGTTACATACATATTCAATGTGGTTGTGCTGTTGTGGGGTATATTATGGAGATCTAGTCCTTTGATCTTATGTTCATATCATGTTTATAACCCTGATGTGTTGACAAATTTTAGTTTATGAATTTCTGTGTGTGTGTGTGAGAGAGAGAGAGACACACACACACACGCACATACACACTCACAATCTCACACACGCATACACTCACACCACACACACACACACACACACACACACACACACACACACACACACACACACACACACATACTCACTACCACACACGCTCACGCACACACACTCACGTGCACACACGCTCGCGCGCGCGCACACACACACCCATACACTAACACACACACTTACACACACACACACACACACACACACACACACACACACACACACACACACACACACACACCACACCACACAAACACACACACACAGTGCGCGGCCAAACACACACAAGACAGTGACGAAAGAGAGAGAGAGAGAGAGAGAAGAAGACAGACCAGACAGACAGACAGACAGAGACAGACAGAGACCGAGGCAAAGACATAAAGGAGAGAGAGAGAGAGAGAGAGAGAGAGAGAGAGAGAGAGAGAGAGAGAGAGAAGAGAGAGAGAAGAAAGAGACAGACAGACAGACTGAGCCAGAGAAAGGGTGAGTGCTGTTACATGACCACAATCATAAACAAGAAAAAAACAACAACATGAAACCCTCACACAACAGAAGCATTAACAAAAGCAAGAGACATCACACACACACACACACACACACACACACACACACACACACACACACACACAGAGAGAGAGAGAGAGAGAGAGAGAGGAGAGAGAGAGAGAGAGAGAGAGAGCATGATGGAATAAACTCCAGTTTCCTCGTTCGTGAACTGAATGGTGAAAGCCACACAGAAAAGTTTCATGTCCACAAACACCCAAAGGTCAAAAGAGCGCGCAGCCCTCAGTCGGTCAATGGACATGACAATGCCCAGTGGTCAGGCAGCTGGAACCACTTCTGCCTGTTTCCCAAACATGACTTCCATGACCTTTCTGCCTTCCCGCCTCCTAATCAATTAGCTAATTGGTTGTTAAAAGGTCGAGGGCAAGAACGGCAATGATATGTGTGTGCACACATCCCACCTCAATCGCCCACCACGTTCCCTGCTTTTGAACTGTGACCAGTCGTCCATGATCAATAACACAGGCTTGTGTTCGTTTATTTGCTTATGAAGTCTCTCTCTCTCTCTCTCTCTCTCTCTCTCTCTCTCTCCTCTCTCTCTCTCTCTCTCTCTCTCTCTCTCTCTTCTTGTCCTTGTTGATGATGCTAATGTTGTTTCTGGTGTTGTCTTTGCTGCTATTGATCTATTTCATCATCATTTTACCAAAGAGTGTGTCTGACAATATGTTTACTTATAACAAAGTAGAATTGCAAGGATAAACTGGAAGACTAGACATTGTTTAATTGGTTTATTGTTGAGTACCAAAGTTTTCTCTCTCTCTCTCTCTCCTCTCTCTCTCTCTCTCTCTCTCTCTCTCTCTCTCTCTCTCCTCTCTCTCTCTCTCTCTCTCATGCGCGTGAAAGCATTTCAGAGCAGTCACCCCGTCGTTACCTTATTGCATTTTCCTCTTGTGTTGTCTGTTTCATTCAAGTCTCTGGCTACTTCTTCCGTTCTTCTTTTTTCTTCTTGTGAGTCTATTTCCTTACCGTCTTCTCTGCCATATTTTCCTACTCTTTTCCCTTCATACCCACATGGTAAAGCATAGCGTCTACTGCAGTACCGTGAGTCAAAGGAGCGGAGAGCCGTCCCTAAGTCAGTGGATTCTACAGTATCAGGTGTCTGTGAGCCCCCTAGGTGAACAGCAGAACCGTATTCCTACAGCAAATACAACTGTTTGCGTGAATATAAGGCACTTTTATAGATGTGATACAAATAAGTGTATTGTAATTAATGCACTGAGTACGGAATCCACCACAAAGAAGGAATGTTTTGAAACGAAAGTACGATTACTGTAACGAAACAGAGTAGTGCATCCCCCCCCCCCCCCCCCCCCCCCACTAATGAACGAGTGCATACCATTTTGTTTACTTTACGAGCATTCAGTGCCTCTGTCTGCACTATCCCTTCTCACTATGAGAGAGAGTAAACAGTGCGTGGGAATTTTGCTGGAGGCGCGCTCAAGCTGGAACTAAGACGTCATTTAAGCGTGAAGATATTGTCAAACAGTCTGCTGTTTATTTATATAAAGCATCTAACATTCGATCTGGATATTGCTCATAATTCTGTAATCAATTTTCTCATGTTTCTCTACCCATTTGGCGTTTTAATTCTAGTTGCAAAGCGAGACGACTGCAGGCGGAAATCTAAACAAATCTTAAATAAATGTTAACGAACCGCCCAGAGAACGTGGACAGAGTCACAAGACGAAACACAACGCGTTTCGACCTCTTAGGTCTTCATCGGGTGAGACATAAACGAATAAAACAACGAAAATTCACTTAGCTTTGATCGCTTCAGATCACTTCACAGGGTTCAGCGCAAGGAAGAAGGCGTTGAATCAACACCTTCTTCCTTCTTTCTTCCTTGCGCTGAACCCTGTGAAGTTTATGTCTCACCCGATGAAGACCTAAGAGGTCGAAACGCGTTGTGTTTCGTCTTGTGACTCG
>JAMYXO010005219.1:10000-15881 GCA_033310375.1 Conus canariensis
TTGGTTTTGTCTTTGTGCGTAATGCCGCTGACATACATGAACAACCAGACAGACAGACGCAGGGAGAAATCATAAGGCTCATTGCTGAGGGACTGGCATTGGTAATAATAATGATAATAATTAATTTCAAAGTGAGATGACTGCAGGTGGACATTTGAAACGAACCTAACAGAAAAAAAGTCCTCCGCCAGATAAAATGGAGCTAAACAAAGAAGACAAACCATGACGCGTTTCGACCTCTGTGGTCTTCTTTCAGGCCAGACAAACAACATTGCAGATAATGAACACGAAAAAGGAACAATCGCTTCTCTCCTCCAATTGAGTGCCAAATGATCATAATGCAGAAATCGACGAAAATGATATGTCAGACACGTATGATTTATATACAGTGCCTTTTTCAATGATGATTGCTCAAAGCCAGAGTCATAAGAAACGCTCGTGCAGAAAAACAGATGTCATTAAGAAAGGAATCACCCTCACAAACAGGTTTAAAGCCTACATACTCAATGTCCAGACCCTCTAACAAATGGAACCAAAGCATTTCGTCACAGAGCACGCGCTTTTCTATATATGTAATTATTTATGAGGATTCAGTTCATCGGTGGCATAATGAACTGTTTGGACCAACAGTTTTGTCATCCTTCCAGGGTAGTGGAGGAGAGAGGAGAGAGAGAGAGAGGAGAGAGAGAGAGAGAGAGAGAGAGAGAGAGAGAGAGAGAGAGAGAGGAGAGGAAGAAATCTGCACTGCAATCACACCAATATCTCCACTGTACTTTAAACTACAGTCACACCAATATCTACCACTGTACTTTAAACTACAGTCACACCAATATCTACCACTGTACTTTAAACTACAGTCACACCAATATCTACCACTGTAATTTAAACTACAGTCACACCAATATCTGCCACTGTACTTTAAACTACACTCACACCAATATCTACCACTGTACTTTAAACTACAGTCGCACACACACACACACACGGAGAAAGTGGAATGAGTTCGCGCGCGCTCGCACACGTAACGTGGCAGTATGTTCAAACGCACTCTTATTGCTTTCTTATATTTCTGTCGCTTTCACTGTCAAAGACAGTAATTAAAACAATACGTACAGCATCTCTTGCTCCTTTTTGAACTAAACCCACCACCATCACTTTCAAAGGAAACAATTACAAAGAAATCTTGCTGTATGTTCCGACGAACAGACCGGCACCAACATATGCAGCTACGCGCGCGCATACACATAGAGAAACAGACACACATTCATGCATGCACGCACGCACGCATGCATGAACGTGTTCGGAGGGAAAGCAGTGTACTCGGCATTATCTTCGCCTTCCCACGAAAAGGAAAAAACAAACAAACAAGCACACTCACAAAGCGAAAAATTTGCGCTGCCGACGGTAGGGGGCGAGAGCTTGAGGTCGACCTGTTCCCATTGAACCGTGGTGTTATTTCTATGACAGAATAGCCAGTCGTCCTCCTCCCGATGGGAGAAAAAAAACTCGGGGAGAAACCAGCGGAACAAGATGTACGTTGTGTGGTCTGCCAGTTAGGTCAGACGAGATAAACGGGAGGCGAATACAGCATACTGTTGTTGCCCACGAAGAGAACAAACAAGCAACCAAAAACATTCTCTTGTTGAGCGTCTTCTTCTTTCTTTCTTCTTCTTCTTGAAAAACTCCTGTTTTTCTTTGTCCATCTTCTATCATTTTTCCTATACTTTACTGTTTAAAAATTCAGTTTATGTCTTTGTATCCTTTTCTGGAGTTGCTTTGTTGTATCTCTCTCTCTCTCCTCTCTCTCTCTCTCTCTCTCTCTCTCTCTCTCTCTCTCATCTCTCTCTCTCTCTCTCTCTCTTCAAACTTGCTCGTGTCCGTCTTTCATTCTCTCTGTACTTCATTGACCATTTCTATGTTCATGTCTTGTCAATTTTTGCGTTGTTTTGTTGTCTATTTCTCTCTTTATTGAAAACATCCTCATCGTGTCTCCCTTTCATTCTTTCTGTACTCTTCTTGTTGTTGTTGTTGTTGTCGAAAATTTCTGTGTTTGTCTTTGATAGCCTCGACCCAGCAGACCTGGAGACAGCAGCTTCAGACCGGGTCAGCTGGCGGTCCACCGTCAAGGCCGGCATCAAGCAAACAGAGCAGAGCAGAGGAGAGAGGCCCAGTGGGAAGAACGGAGGCGCCGCAGACGGGCAAAGAATGGCGTCGGCACCCACAGACACTGATGACGGAGACTTCACCTGCAGCACAACACCATTGTCTCTCCAGACAGACGGATGGCAACTTTGTGTCAATTGTGCCTTGTTTCGGTGTGCACTTCTTTCTTTTTGTTGGTTGATGTTTGTCTTTCTTTCTATCTATCGATCTTTCCTTCTTTCTTCCTATCTTCCAGTCTTCTTTACTCCCTTTCTTTCGTTCTTTCTTCCTGTGTATCCTGTTTTCTCTCCTTTTTTCTTCTTCTGCCCCCCCCCCCCCCCCCCCCAACTTTCAAAGTTGCTTTCTTTCCTTTGTATCTTTCTCTCTTGATTTCTTTATTAAAAAGTCGTTCGTCAGTTATTTCCTATTTTTGCTGGATGTCTTTTGTCCATGTTGCTGTTGTTGGTTGCTGTCATTTCGTAATCCCATCCCTGCTTTCCTCTGTCTATCTCTGTTTGTCTCATTCTTTTGTCTGTACTCGTCGCTGTGCCTCTTGTGTCTCTTTGTGTCTGTCTGTCTGTCTGTCTGTCTCTCTGTCTGTCTGTCTGTCTGACTCTCGTTTTTCCTCTCGGTCTGTTTGATCTGTCTCATGCTGTGTTACATTTGTGTGTGTGTGTGTGTGTGTGCGTGCGTGCGTGCGTGCGTGCGTGCGTGCGTGCGTGCGTGCGTGCGTGCTGTGTGTGTGTGTGTGTGGTGTGTGTGTGTGTGTGTGTGTGTGTGTGTGTGTGTGTGTGTGTGTGTGTGTGTGTGTGTGTGTGTGTGTGTGTGTGTGTGTGGCGTGTTCTTTTTGTCACGTTGTCTGGGATATTGCTTTTGACCAATTCCCTTCTTAATTAGTGAAATGCCATTAAAGAGTGCTGAAGATGTCTTATGTGTCATGTTCAATCAGTGATTACGGACCTAATTGTCATCTTAACTTATTCTTGACGTTTTTCTGACAAGATAACAATAATAGTGTTGTGGTGTGTGTGTGTGTGTGTGTGTGTGTGTGTGTGTGTGTGTGTGTGTGTGTGTGTGTGTGTGTGTGTAATGTGTGTGTAGTTGTAGGTGTGTGTATATGTGTGAGTGTGGGTGTCAGCAACACGGTGCCGCAGACCAAACGGGCCTGGCGAAGCAGGAACTGACACAAGTTTGTGCTTTCTGTAGTAGCTTCCGTGTTCTCTGCTTCGCCGTCCGTTCAAAGCATTCCAACATATTCATAGACTATGGATGACAACTTCAGAACCCAAGGAATAATATGAAACATGTCACACTGGATAACGTTGTCGCTGTAAGACATTGTTGGTGATTAAAATCGGAGAATGAACCCGCAGTTTGTGTCCAATGTTTCTCTGTTGCGATGAGAAACACCAAACAGCATGAACTCTTTTTGTCATGACTGAACAGCAGGCGTTTCAGTCTGTTCACACCTGTAGATGTGATTCTCCAAGACTGTATCTGAGCGGAGAACTTGGTCTTTGAAAAGAAGTACCAAACACAACTGGCTTTCCTCCTCGCCTGGCTGTCGACATTAGCTCTGGAAAAAATACTCTGTGGAAACGGACCAATAATGTCTATACATTTTCAGTTGTATTTATCATGGACATGGAGTCATCAACAACATGTCGATCGGGAAGTCTGAATTTCGTAGAGTGACAATTAGCGCACAACTCCAACAATGACACAAAGTGGAACGAAGAAGGCGACTGTTCCAGACAGGTCGGCATCGTCAGTCATGTCGTAGAGTCGCAAACTTGTGCGGAAAAGATCGTAGGTATGCGATGCACGAAATGAGAGCTTACGAACTTGACTTGGAACGTACGTTTTTGATTCGACAGTTTTTCTCACAAACTTTTGGGAAATCAAGAAATAGTCCAGGTTTGGTTGGCGAAAGATGAAAAATGGCGCCGAAATTGATTATGCAAGATACCAGTTTAGGGAAAATATGGGCTTTTTGGTCCAAGGTATAAAGTACATTCATTGTTGTGACTTTAGCGACGTATACATAATAATGATATAGGTTCCGAGGCACTGACATGTTAAAGAGTCGACACGAAATAATCCAGATTCATCAATCAAAGGAGGTCAGACGGAAGGTAACTCCCGAACAAACCATGTTAACTGGCGGGCGAAGGAGAAAAAGAGGCGCCAAAATCGATCGTGCAAAATACCAGTTTAGTTTTTTTAAAAATATGGGCTTTTCGGTCCAACACAGTTGTAAAGAATAAGATACATTTATTTGTGTGACTTCAGCGACATAGACATAATAATGATGAAGGTTCTGAGGCATTCCCATTTGAAAGAGTTGACACGAGCTAATCCAAGACTGATCAATCAGGGGAGGTAAGGGGAAGGTAACTCCCGAACAGAACATTTTATTTGCATTGGGTCACCACGAGAGAGGTGCCCATTTGAGCATCCGGCTACGAAGACCTTCACTTGCTGATGTATTTGTCAGTTGTTCCTGTTAATATTGGTTCTCCCTGAAACACATTGCTCCCTGGGACTGGTTGTGGCTAAGGCCGTGTCCGGATGAAGTGTGGTTTGTGTATGGGAGAGCGTCATCAATGAGCAGCGTGGTGAAGAATGCACAGAACAATGACACGTAACAACAGCAACAGCAACCTCCACAGTGACATCATCAGCCACCACCATAACAAAATACAGCTTCAACGGAATTAAATCGTTCCTCTTTTTGACAACCCTCCCCGGCTCCCCTCTTCACATTTAATACCCATACTCATTCCCTCTAAATCAATACAATCAGATTTATGTTCACTCCATTTGTCGTCCTTTTCGTGCGCACAGAGTGAATCGATGTTGAGAGAAACAATTACAGAAACCTTGAAAAGGAAGAAAAGGGCAGTAATTCCTACAAGAAAGCAAAGGGCAGTAATTCGGCTGGGGCTGATCAGGAATATCTTCATTGGAATCGCTCTTTGTGGGATTGATTCAACCTTTTCTTTCCAAACAGTTCAAAACAATAAAAGGACTATGCCGCCCAACGAACGAAACAAACAAATGACATGACAAAACGCGACGCCTACGAAGAAATGGAGTAACTCTTGTCCAATCACGATGAGAAAAAAGTGAGTGATTGCTCGTTCTTCGTGTTGAATGGTCCCAAATGGTGTTTCATGTTGCCTGAGGAACAAGACACAAGAGGTCTGGAAAGGCGTTGTGTTTGTCTTGTCATTGGTTTGTCCGGCGGCGTAGTCATTTCTCTTGGAACTAGGTTTCTATTTCCGCCTGCAGTCCCTCCCCCGACTCCTTCCCTCCCTGCCCCGCCCCTGCATGATGGTATGACAGTAGTGACGTCAGTGTGAGCACAACGCCTGTGCTGGCTCCTGATCCCCTTTACAGTTGGAGGTGGAGAAGGCATTGGGCGTACAGGCCGTGACCTGAGCAATGACCCTCTGCTACACAGGATTTTCTCTGATAGTTGATTGTACTGGGCTCCAAACTGATGTGGTCTGGCAGTATCAGATGTTATTTGGGCAGAGGTGGGACGCATCCACATCTGGGGGTGGGAATGCACCCTGCCCCCGAACTAGTACATAGCGCAGTCTATGCACGGTACACCTGGTTGGTCTCTGGATGTCTGAAACTCATTCTAACGTATCTGTGTGGCCCAGGAGTTCCATTGAATCACCAGCATACTCTACGTTTTTTGCAATGGTGTACCCTGGGGACTGAAACA
>JAMYXO010005220.1:0-7500 GCA_033310375.1 Conus canariensis
TTTGCTTCTTTTCCCAGGTACGCAGCATTGAATGCATTTTTCTTCTGTTTCAGGTATGCAGCAGAGAACAAGTGTGTTTTGCTTCTATTCCAGATATGCAGCAGAGACCAAGTGTGTTTTGCTTCTATTCCAGATATGCAGCAGAGAACAAGTGTGTTTTTGCTTCTATTCCAGGTACGCAGCAGAGAAGAAGTGTGTTTTGCTTCTATTCCAGGTACGCAGCAGAGAACAACCGTGTTTTGCTTCTATTCCAGGTACAAACCAGAGAACAAGTGTGTTTGCAGAGAACAAGAGTGTTTTCCTTCTATTCCAGGTACAAAGCAGAGAACAGTCTGTTTGCAGAGAACAACCATGTTTTGTTTTTATTCCAGGACCCAGCAGAGAAGAACCGTGTTTTGCTTTATTCCAGGTACCCAGCAGAGAACAAGTGTGTTTTGCTTCTGTTCCAGGTACCCAGCAGGAGAACAAGTGTGGTTTGTTTCTATTCCAGGTACCCAGCAGAGAACAAGTGTGGTTTGCTTCTGTTCCAGGTACCCAGCAGAGAACAAGTGTTTTGCTTCTATTCTAGGTACCCAGCAGAGAACAAGTGTGTTTTGTTTCTATTCCAGGTACCCAGCAGAGAAACGAGTGCGCGTTGTTTTATTCCAGGTACCCAGCAGAGAACAAGTGTGTTCTGCTTTATTCCAGGCACCCAGTAGAGGACAACGGTGTTTTGCTTTATTCCAGGTGAAACAGCAGAGAACAAGTGTGTTTTGCTTTATATCAGGTACACATCAGAGGACAAGTGTGTTTTTTTTATTGCAGGTACACAACATAGGACAACCATGTTTTGCTTTATTCCAGGTACACAACACAGAACAACTGTGTTTTGCTTTATTCCAGGTACACAACAGAGGACAACTGTGTTTTGCTTTATTCCAGGTACACAACAGAGGACAACCGTTTTTTGATTTATTCCAGGTACACAACAGAGGACAACTGTGTTTTGCTTTATTCCAGGTACAGAGGACAACTGTGTTTTGCTTTATTCCAGGTACACAACAGAGGACAACCATGTTGTTTGCTTTATTCCAGGTACACAACACAGAACAACTGTGTTTTGCTTTATTCCAGGTACACAATACAGAACAACTGTGTTTTGCTTTATTCCAGGTACACAACAGAGGACAACTGTGTTTTGCTTTATTCCAGGTACATGACAGAGGACAACTGTGTTTTGCTTTATTCCAGGTACACAACAGAGGACAACTGTGTTTTGCTTTATTCCAGGTAAACAACAGAGGACAACTGTGTTTTGCTTTATTCAGGTACACAACACAGGACAACTGTGTTTTGCTTTATTCCGATACACAACAGAGGACAACTGTGTTTTGCTTTATTCTAGGTACCCAACAGAGGACAACTGTGTTTGCTTTATTCCAGGTACACAACACAGAACAACTGTGTTTTGCTTTGTTCAAGGTGACGCTGCAGAGGATAGCTGCGCTCTGCTTTACTCAAGGCAACGCAACAGATCACGTGTTTTAACTCGGTAAAAGCCTTTCATGCTTTGATCACTTGGACACATATGATTTATTTAGGTGTTCCTGACTTTTACATTTCATTTCTTGCCAGCTTTAGGACTAATAGAAATAATATGCCTGATATTATAGTACACTAAGTAGAAATTAACAAGCATGTTGCTGTCCAGTCTTTGCTATGGCCTACGTTTGCTATGCCATTGCCAATATTATAGCAGCATAACGTGCTGTGGAGGATGAATGATGTGTCAGGTGGGGTTTTTTTAGTATATGTGTGTACACATAGTATCGTTGTCAGAGAAGAGTATGAATAGAAAGATAACGGTACGGTTTCTATGAATATGTCCTTCATGAAATATGTTCATGAAGAATGTCTGCATAAGTGTCACATTTCTCTCTCTCTCTCTCTCTCTCTCCTCTCTCTCTCTCTCTCTCTCTCTCTCTCTCTCTCTCTCTCGTCTGTCTTCGCTCCTCTCTCTTCTCTCTCTCTTTCTCTCTCTCTCTCTCCTCTCTCTCTCTCTCTGTCTCTCTCTGCTAAAAAAAAATAAGCGAAGAAAAGAATGGATGGGGCCTATGAAATGGGAAAAAAGATATATGAAACGAATGAGAAAAAAAAAGGGAATTAAGTAAAAAAAAATCGCCCCGAGAAAGTTGTCATTTAAACACTCTCTCTCCTCTCTCTCCTCTCTCTCTCTCTCTCTCTCTCTCTCTCTCTCTCTCTCTTCTCTCTCCTCTCTCTCTCTCTCTCTCTTCTCTCTCTGTAACAGACTGGGCTTCCCGTCGGTTTTGCATGTTAGTTTTTTGCAACTATTATGAATGTGTTTTTTAGGATTGCCAGGAAGTGGAAAAATGTCGCCATTTTTTCTGTGGGCCTTCAGTAAATTTGACACAGCGTCAAAGCTGAAAGGTCATTTTTGACCCAACGTACTGTATTTATCACGCTTTGTTTCAGACTGTGGAGTGCCAGAATGTTACATTGTGTTTTCTAAAGTGTTTCCGACAAATATTCAATCTGAACTAACAGTGTCTTCATTACATATTATCTGTTTATCCTGTTTATGATCATACAGTTAACTTCTTGTTGAACTTTGCAGCCACGACCCATTCAGACCAGCATATAATACTGAGATCTCACTTTCTCCTCTTCAGGAAGATGCAGTGATGATCCATATCAGCTAACGTTTGCATGACAGCTAAGGCCTTAGAAGTAAGAAATACACATCTACATGACCCTAAATTTCGTGTGTTGCAGATTGAAGTGCATGAGCCATTAGGAGCAGTCACACAAGATGGAGCCCAGTACCAGTAAGAAACCAAGACCAGAAACTGATTTCAAACTGTGTATTCAGTGTCAGGAGCCTGGCACTGGTGTCCTAGCGTCTGAACCACCAGAGGAACCCTACTCAAAGTTCCTCCGTTTGTGCACGAAAGAGGACAGTATGGAGATGCTGATCATGCACAGATCAGTGGGCGATTGCATGGGTACACTGCCTCCATCTAAAAGATATGTAAGCAAAGTGGCACAGAAAACATTATGGATCTTCTTGTCACAGTGGTCACCTTGGCATGCCAAGGCACGAAACCAGAAGGCCTGCCAAGAAGGAGAGAGTCGCATGTACAGAAGAGGCGTGGACGGCCTCCTTCTGCAGCCACTAGTGCATCAGGCTCTGCTGAAAGTGAGACTCTCACTTCACACGTTCAGCAACATCTCCTTTCAATGCAAAGCAGTGTTTCTTCTGCCAAGAAGACAGGAAGGAAGCAGTTCATGAGTTGTGTACATTCAGTGCAGGGAAACACCTGCAAAAGGCTGTTGATGAAAGCAAGAATCACACTTGGAAGGTGTGGCGGCAGGATGACATTCCTCACCCT
The DNA here is from genome assembly GCA_033310375.1 of Conus canariensis. Classification (NCBI taxonomy): domain Eukaryota; kingdom Metazoa; phylum Mollusca; class Gastropoda; order Neogastropoda; family Conidae; genus Conus; species Conus canariensis. The sequence continues at coordinate 3,390 of JAMYXO010005220.1, forward strand.
CGGCTACCACCAGCAACAACCTACGGGTGGAAGGAAGAGGGGGATAGGCTGGTACCAGCTCCAACAAGGGATCCTCCAGCTCCAGCCACAGTTACTCACCTCATCAAATGTGGGTGCAAGAAGACCAGTTGCACATCACACTGTTCCTGTCGGTCGCAGGGCATCAACTGCTCCGAGATGTGTTTGTGTGGAGCCGATGAGGAGGTGTGCAGTAATGTCAACCAGGCACTCTTAGGAATTGAAGAGGGTGATGAAGAAGGAGATCCTTCCATCTAACTATGAACACAAACACTAAATGAACATTGAAGTTCTGTCCTACATTAGCTGACCAGAACCAGCCAGATGGTGGGCCGAAAGAACTAAATAAAACAGATTTGAGCTATGAGATTATCACTATATGTACAATTTAGAAGTCAAGAACAAAAAAGTTTGAGATGTTGAAAGGAGTGTTTTGTTTTTTTTTCTTAATAATTATATTACTTTTAGCAATATGTTGGGTGTTTGCTTTGCGTACAGAATGTATTTTGGGGTGATATAATCAAATTACTTAGCACGATTTGGGCCGTATTTTGAAATTGAGAGAAAAAGTATAAAGAAATCACAAAAAATGGCGATATCATTTTTTGGTAAGTTAAATCCTCCCAGAAACACAGTCCAACCAGTGGTCAAAAATCAACATTTGAAACTAACGGGAAAACACTGCCCCCCCCCCCCTCACCCCTCACTAATAATAAGAATAATGGATTTATTGCATTTCATTTCTTGATAGCTTTAGAGTTGATAGTGAAGATGAGCCAGATGTTTTATCACACTTAGTAGAATTAAAGGAGTCAAGCTGCTGTCTAATCGTTGTTATGGCCTGTCTTCGATACGCCATTGCAAATATTGCAGCGGTGTACCATGTTGTGAGGGGTGAATGATAGGCCCGTTTTTTTTTTAGCTCTGTTTGTGTGCACACAGTATCACCAGAAAGAGTTCAAATGACAAACTAAACCGTAACGACTTCTGTACGTCGTCTGTTTTATGAAATATGCCCATTAGCAATGAATGATTGCTGTGTATACATGAATCACATTCGGCCTTCTTCTTTGTTTAGTGCGCGCGCGCGCGCGCGCGCGCGTGTGTGTGTGTGTGTGTGTGTGTGTGTGTGTGTGTGTGTGTGCGCGCGCGCGCGCGTCTGTGTGCATGTGTGTGTGTGTGTGCGCGCGCTTTTTCTTTTTGTTTGTTCTTTTAGCGTTTATAACAACTAAAAGGAAAAAAGCGGGTAAAGGATAGAAAATCTGAAGTCCATGAGAAAAACGAGATATATGAAAAAACTGGAAAAAGGAAAAAAGAAAAAAAAAAACTGAGAAAGGAAATGCCACTGAAAAAGGTCTCATTTGACCACCTGTGTGTATGTGTGTGTGTGTGTATGTCCTGTTAGTGTCTGGATCCATGCATTCTTTTTGAACTTTTGCTTTGGTCTTCACGACTTCAGAGTATTTATATTTGTATTATCAGGATGATTTGGTTTCTAGCGCCACTAACAATTTGTCTTTTATTTCCTGTCATCTTTGATACCAGATACTCTACTATATATGTGCTTGACCTGTCTCAGTGGACCTTGTTCTATTTGTTTGGTGTGAGTTGGGATTGAAGATACTGAATTTCTAAAACATCTCTGTTGATTGTTTTGTGGGCTAGAAATGTGTGATCACGGCTGTCATTCTTTTCTTTTTTCATCTTTCTGAGCATGATATCAGTTTCCTCCTGATATAAAAGATGAACGGTTTTACTGTCAAAAAAGCTGCAAGGGCCTATCACTGATACGCCTTTGCAAATATTACAGTAAAACAACTACTCCCGAACAAATAGGTTCTTTTTGATTGGTGCGTGTCTGTAAATCAGCACGTGCAGGGTGTGTGTGGTGTGTGTGTGTGTTGTGGTGTGTGTGTGTGTGTGTGTGTGTTGTGTGTGAGTGTGTGATGTGTGTGTGTGTGTGTGTGTGTGTGTGTGTGTGTGTGTGTGTGTGTGTGTGTGTCCATGTCTTCCGTATGAATGAGACTTGTTCTTTCAGATGGATGGTTTGGTTACTACTCCTAATGACAATTTGTATTTGTTTATCCTTAATGCTAGATACTTTAGTAATATTTGTGCCACTATATGAGCGATAATGCTGTCTCATCTTTGCAATGGCCTGTCCTTGGTACGCCATTGCAAATATGACAGCAACATATCTGTTTTAAAGAGTCCATGATAAGCATGTTTTCTTCATATCAATGTGTGCATTACATGTGCTAGTGTACGTGTCTGTGCGGACCTTGTTCTGTATGTGAGGTGTGAGTGGGATTGTTCACCGTTTTGTTGTGTCAATTGTATCAAATGTTGAAGAAATGGATTTTTAAACACATCTGATGTCTGTGGGCTAGATATGTATGATCTTAATTTTTTTTTTCATTTCAATGACTTGTGTTAATTTGGTCTTTATTTCACAGACGAATGGATTTACTGTCAAATATCTGCAATGGCCTATCACTGACACACCTCTGCAAATATTACAGTGAAGCAGCATGCTGTGATTACTCTTTGACAAATAGGTTGTTTTTACTTTGCCTGTGTTTGGACGTTCATGTGTGCTTATCTGCACATGCAGAGGTGTGGTGTGTGTGCGCGCGCGCGCGCGCGCGCGTGTGTGTGTGTATGTGTGTGTGTTGTGGTGTGTGTGTGTGTGTGTGTGTTGTACGGTATGAATGAGACTATCCTTAATGCCAGATACTGGTGTGAACTTTGCACCACTGTATGAGTAATGTCTTTCCTTGGTAGGCCATTTGCAAATATTACAGCAACATATCTTGTCGTAAAGAGTCCATGGGTGATAAACATGTTTTCTTCATATCTATGTGTGCAGTATATGTGCTCGTGTACTAGTCTCTGTGAACCTTGTTCTATATGTTTGGTGTTAGCGAGTTTGTTGTCAGTATTTTTATGTTAATCTTTTCAAATTTGGAGGAAAATTGATTTCCAAAACATATCTGATATCCTGTGGGCTAGAAATGTGTGATCGCGACTATCATTTTTTTTTTCCATTTCAACGACTGGTGTTAATCTGGTCTTTATTTCAAAGATGAATGGATTTACTGTCAAATATCTGCAAGGGCCTGTTACTGATACGTCTTTGCAAATATTACAGTAAAACAAGATGCTGTGGTGTGTGTGTGTGTGTGTGTGGTGTGTGTTGTGTGTGTGTGTGTGTGTGTGTGTGTGTGTGTGTGTGTGGTGTGTGGTGTGAGTGTGTGTGTGTGTGTGTGTGTGTGTGGTGTGTGTGTGTGTGTGTGTGTGTTCGGTATGAATGAGACTATCCTTAATGACAGATACTGGTCTGACCTTTGTACCGCTGTATGAGTTATGTCTTTCCTTGGTAGGCGATTGCAAATATTTCAGCAACATACCTGTCGTGACGAGTCCAGGGGTGAAAAGCATGAGTTCTTCATATATATGTGTGTGCAGTATATGTGCGCGTGTACCAGTCTCTGTGAACCTTATTCTATATGTTTGGTGTGCGCGAGATTGTTGTCGTTTTTGTTATGTTAATCTTTTCAAACTTGGAAGAAAATCGATTTCCAAACAATTCTAATGTACTGTGGGCTGGAAATGTGTGATCTCAAATATCATTTGTTTTACTTTTAATGTCTGGTGTCAGTTTGGTCTTTATTTAAAAGATTACTGGTTTTACTGTCAAATATCTGCAAGGGCCTATCACTGATACGCCTTTGCAAATATTACAGTAAAACAAGATGCTGTTACTACTCCCGAACAAATAGGTTGTTTTTGTTTGGTTCGTGTTTGGAAGTGCATGTCTGTAAAATCAGCACGTGGATATGTGTGTGTGTGTGTGTGTGTGTGTGTGTGTGTGTGTGTGTGTGTGTGTGTGTGTGTGTGCGCGCGCGCGCGCGCGTGTGTTGTGTGTGTGTGTGTGTGTGTGTGTGTGTGTGTGTGTGTCCCATGTATTCAGTATGAATGAGACTTGTTCTTTCAGGTGGATGGTTTGGTTAGTAGTCCTAATGACAATTAGTATTTGCTTATCCTGAATACCAGATATTTTAGTCATTGTTGTGCCACTATCTGTGCGATG
>JAMYXO010005220.1:12500-15880 GCA_033310375.1 Conus canariensis
GGTACGCCATTGCAAATATGACAGCGACATAACCTGTTTTAAAGAGTCCATGATAAGCATTTTTTTCTTTATATCTATGTGTGCAGTATTTGTGCTAGTGTGCGTGTCTGTGTGAATCTTGTTCTTTATGTGAGGTGTGAGCAGGATTGTTGACCGTTTTGTTATATCAATTGTATCAAATGTTGAAGAAATGCATTTCTAAAACATATCTGTCGGTGTCCTGTTGGGCTGGAAATGTGTGAGCTCAACTGCACGTGCAAACGTGTGTGAGTGTGTGTGTGTGTGTGTGTGGTGTGGTGTGGTGTGTGTGGTGTGTGTGTGTGTGTGTGTGTTCAGTATGAATGAGACTATCCTTAATGCCAGATACTGGTTTGAACTTTGTACTGCTGTATGAGTTATGCCTTTCCTTGGGAGGCCATTGCAAATATTACAGCCACATACCCTGTCGTGACAAGTCCATGGGTGATAAGAATGTTTTCTTCATATCTATGTGTGCAGTATATGTGCTCGTGTACCAGTCTCTGTGAACCTTGTTGTATATGTTTGTCGTGAGCGAGATTGTTGCCGTTATTGTTACGTTAATCTGATCACATTTGGAAGAAAATTGATTTCCAAAACATATCTGATGTCCTGTGGGCTGGAAATGTGTGATCTCAAATATCATTTGTTTACTTTTAATGTCTGGTGTCAGTTTGGTCTTGATTTAAAAGATTACTGGTTTTACAGTCAAATATTTGCAAGGGCTTATCACTGATACGCCTTTGCAAATATTACAGTAAAACAAGATGCTGTTACTACTCACGAAAAAATAGGTTGTTTTTATTTGGTCCGTGTTTGCAAAGCACATGCAGACGTGTGTGTGTGTGTGCGTGTGTGTGTGTGTGTGGTGGTGGGGGGGGGTGGGTGTGGGTGTTCAGTATGAATGAGACTATCCTTAATGCCATTATAAACATATTTTCTTGATATCAATGTATGCATTATATGTGCTAGTGTACGTGTGTTTGTGTGTGGTGATAGCCTTGTTTTGTATGTGTGGTGTGAGTGGGATTGTTGACCGTTTTGTTATATCAGTTTTACCAAATGTTGAAGAAATAGATTTCTAAAACATTTCTGTCGATGTCCCGTTGGACTGTGAATATTACTGCAACATACCCTGTCGTGACAAGTCCATGGGCGATATGCATGTTTTCTTAATATCTATGTGTGCAGTATATGTGCGCGGTGTACCAGTCTCTGTGAACCTTGTTCTATATGATTGGTGTGCGCGAGAATGTTGTCGTTTTTGTTATGTTAATCTTTTCAAACTTGGAAGAAAATCGATTTCCAAAACATTTCTAATGTACTGTGGGCTGGAAATGTGTGATCTCAAATATCATTTGTTTACTTTTAATGTCTAATGTCAATTTGGTCTTTATTTAAAAGATTACTGGTTTTACTGTCAAATATCTGCAAGGGCCTATCACTGATACGCCTTTGCAAATATTACAGTAAAACAAGATGCTGTTACTACTCCCGAACAAATAGGTTGTTTTTGTTTGGTTCGTGTTTGGAAGTGCATGTCTGTAAAATCAGCACGTGGATACGTGTGTGTGTGTGTGTGTGTGTGTGTGTGTGTGTGTGTGTGTGCGCGCGCGGCGCGCGCGCGCGCGCGCGTGTTATTGTGTGTGTGTGTGTGTGTGTGTGTGTGTGTGTGTGTGGTGTGTGTGTGTGTGTCCCATGTATTCAGATGAATGAACTTGTTCTTTCAGGTGGATGGTTTGGTTAGTAGTCCTAATGACAATTAGTATTTGCTTATCCTGAATCCAGATATTTTAGTCATTGTTGTGCCACTATCTGTGCGATGCGTGCTGTCTCATCTTTGCAATGGCCTTCCTTGGTATGCTTTGCAAATATGACAGCCCATATCCTTTTTAAAGTCCATGATACGCATGTTTTCTTCATATTAATGCGTGCAATATATGTGCTAGTGTACGTGTCTGTGCGAACCTTGTTCTGTATGTGTTGTGTGAGTGGGATTGTTGAGCGTTTCGTTATATCAGTGGTATGAAATGTTGAAGAAATGGATTTCTAAAACATGTCTGTCGATGCTTGTGGCTGGAAATGTGTGATCTCAACTATCGTTTTTTTTTTTTTTTTTTTTTTTTTCACTTCAATGATGGTATCAATTTGGTCTTTATTTCAAACATTGAATGGTTTATGTCAATATCTGCAAGGGCCTGCTCACTGAACGACCTTGCAAATTTACAGTAAGCGCATGCTGTGATTATCTTGACAAATAGGTTGTTTTTACGTGCCTGTTTTGGACGTTATGTGTGCTTATCTGCATATTATCGCTCGCGCGCGCGTGTTGTTGTGTGTTGTGTGTGTTGTGTGTGAGTGTTGTGGTTGCGTGTGTGTGTGTGTGTGTGTGTGTGTGTGGTGTGTGTGTGGTGTGTGTGTGTGTGTGTGTGTGCGCGCGCACGCGCGCGTGTGCATGTGTGTGCGTGCCGTTTTCTTTTTGTTTGTTTGGTTTTTTTTTTTTTTTTTGCGTTTATAACAACTAAAAGGAAAACAAGCGGGTAAAGGATAGAATACTGAAGTCCATGAGAAAAACGAGATATATGAAAAACTGAGAAAAAGGAAAAAAGAAAAAAAAAAAATGAGAAAGGAAATGCCCCAAAAAAGGCTCATTTGACCACCTTTTGTGTATGTGTGGTGTAGTCCGTTTAGTGTTGGGATCCTGCATTCTTTTTGAACTTTTGCTTTGGCTTCATGACTTAGATATTTATATTTGCATTAGCAGGATGGGGTTTGGTTTTTTAGGAGACGACAATTTGTCTTTATTTCCTGTCATCTTTGATACCAATATCTACAATCTTTGTGCCACCATACTATGATGCTGCTGTCCAATTTTGCAAAAAGGCCTATCTTTGGGGCCCCTTTTCAAATACCAGCAGCATCCCTATTGTAAAAGTCCCATGAAAGCATGTTTTCTTACATCGATGTGTCCCGTATATGTCTTGGGCCTGTCTTTGGGGAACCTTGTTCTTTTTTTTTGGTGTGAGTTGGATTGAAAAAAACTTAATTCTAAAAAAATCTCTGTTATGTTTTGTGGGCGAAAAGTGTTTCCGGCTGTCATTCCTTTTTCTTTTTATGTTTCGAGCATGATATCAGTTTCCTCCTGATATAAAAGTAAGGTTTTTTTCTGCCAAAAAAAGCTGCAAAGGGCCTATCACTGATACGCCTTTGAAATTTACAGTAAAACAAATACTCCCCAAAATAGGTTCTTTTTGTTTGGTGCGTGTCTGAAAATAGCACGTGCAGGTTGTGTTGTTTGTGTGAGTGTGGTGTGTGGTGTTGGGGTGTGTGTGTGTGTGTGTGTTTTGTGTGTGTGTTTTTTG
>JAMYXO010005221.1:0-2500 GCA_033310375.1 Conus canariensis
AAGCAGATCCTACCCTGCTCCTGGTGTCGCGCCTGGTGCTGGTCAGCATGGCCTTCAGCGTCCCAGAGTTGTCCTTCTCAGGAGGGGGTGCAGGGGGGCCAGGGTTACGTTCCACGTCCCCCGACCTCAGCAAAAGGAGTCCGCCCCAAAACAGGTAGGAGAGGGTCAGTCCAAGAAAGACACCGTCTAACTTTGTACGGGATGTCAACATGGAAGCTCTCATGGCGGCTTTTTCGAACGGCCCGTTTCCACATAAAGTAGATGTAGACGGGGAGAAAGGTGCCACATGTCACCCTAAAACTCAGCTGGCACGAAGGCATGGTACTAGACCCAATTACTGGCAAAGTGACAGTACTGGACACTGATGCAGGACGCCAAAGTAAACAAAAACAACGGAGCGCCGTGAAAGTCGACTTGCTCAGTCAGTGTCACAATTCACACCCCCGAGAGAGAGAGAGAGAGAGAGAGAGAGAGAGAGAGAGGAGAGAGAGAGAGAGGAGAGAGAGAGAGAGAGAGAGAGAGAGAGAGAACGAACGAACGAACGAAATTTTATTTTTAGCAGGCCAATGAGATAAGCGAAGTGTACATGCTTTTTTCCACCCAGCCTGTAGAGAGAGAGAGAGAGAGAGAGAGAGAGAGGAGAGAGAGAGAGAGAGAGAGAGAGAGAGAGAGACTGACGTGATGTATATCCAAGTGTGTGTATGCATGTGCATAAGTGGAAAGCGCTCGTCCGTCTGCTGTTTTTTCCCATCTGTTGTGCCTGCCTATAAAGCAAGTGATGGTTCCCTGGACAGCTGAATGTGACTCCGCTTCTGAATCACACACGTTGTTGGTCTTGTTTGTCCTCCACACATCGTTTCATTGTCGTCTTTGTTCTTTTTCTCCGTTGTTCCTTCTGTGGTTTATTTTTACTCTCATTGCATTGTTGTGTCATCGTTGTCCTTTACTTTCTTTCTTCCTACCTTTGTTTGTTTGTTTCTTTCTTTCTATCTTTCTTTCTTCTTTTATTGTTACTTCTGCTGCTGCTACTGCTGCTGCAGCAGCAACAACAATAACAACAATTACCAGCCGCCGTGGCGAAGTGGTTAGCGTCGCGGACTCCCGGTTGGGAGGTCGTGGGTTCGAATCCCATCAGAGTCATGTGGGTTTTTCTGCCCCGACCGGCTCCTACCCAGAGTTGAGTTTGCTGCGGACTCAGTTGGGAAGACTGGGACCACACAGTCGAGTTTCATCCACTTAATGGATGCGTTTCTGAGAGTGTTGCTCAAATTTCCTGACCAACACTGCAGGTGCCTGTATCTCTCGGGCCTGGTTGACGCCGGGATATATTATGAAAGGAAGCGTAGAGTACAGCCCTGTCATGTAGTCTCAGACCGAAATAGAAATCGGTAGCATCATCTTAATCATCCTCATTCTCATCGATCAGCATAAAAAAAAATGTCTCAAATTCTGTGGCCCTTCATGCCCTGCTCTCATGGTGACCTCAGTTTCGATGTCCTCTTCACGTCTGTAGCCTTGGTTTGGTTCCGTCGGGGTCACCGGTATCGGCGAGTCCATGGGGGCTGTCGTTGGACGGACATAGTGACGCCCTCCGGAGGGAGAGCTCACTCACGCCGGCTCCGCGATTAAGCAATTATTGTCGTCAGTGGGGGGCTTAGTAGGTGGTGTCCTGCATATGTTAGATCAGAACAGGCTGCCACTGAACACCACCGAAGTGACTCGGCAGCAGTGCAGTGTCTCCTCCGGTGGGCTGCCTCTTGACGACTTGACATTGACTGCTCCCTGTGGATGGCCGGTGCCGGGGCCCGCGGCGGGGCCGACCGGGCTGTGGCTGTGGACGGGGTGTCGGAATGAGCGGCGTGGGTGCACTGCCTCTGAGGTGGCGCAGAGGTTGGGACAGCAAAAAACCCCAAACAAACAAACAAAAAATTACAGCTACTGCTGCTGGTGCTGGTGCTGGTGCTGCTACTACTACTACTACTACTACTACTACTACTACTACTTATTTGACTACTGCAAGTACCACCCAGTGGCGTATGAAGACTTTCAGGATTGGAGAAGGGAGGCGAAGTTGAGTGGGAGGGGGGGGGGGGGGGGGGGGTTAGAAGGCAAGGCTCCAGCCGCCAAGGACCTGCTCGGGTCAGGGGGCAGCACCCATGTCGGTGTCGCAAGGGTGGGAGTTGGAGGGGGGGGGGGGGGGGGGGGGGGGGGGGGGGGGGGGGGAGAGAGAGGAGGGGGGTGGGCTAGATATAAGAACATGCGTTTCAGCATTTTTAAGACCAAGCTAGGTCTCGCCTGTCAGGAAACTGAAAACGGGGTAAAGGCTTTCGAAATACGTCACCTTCTCCAAGCCCTCCCGTCATTTTCAGCTGTTAGACCTTCGCCACCGCAGATCGTTAGACGGCACAGCGTTGTGAACCATCTCCGAGTGAATACAATGTAAAAAAAAAAAAAAGAAAAAAAAAAAGCTCACCAATGATAATAATACCAACAAAGGCGC
>JAMYXO010005221.1:7500-15878 GCA_033310375.1 Conus canariensis
GCAATGAAGAGAGAGATTCAATCCAACACTTTTTATGGATGTGCAATTACGTTCAAACTTTTTGGAAAGAGGTTGAAAATTTATTTAACGAAAAATGCCGAAACTCGCTTACCATTAAAATAACACGCGATGTTGTTATCTTTGGAGTCGACAAACATATGCAAACAGAGACAATTTTTGACTTTATTGTTATGGTTGCTAAATCTTATATTTACAAGTGTAAGATCGAAAGACGTAGGCCAAATGCTTCAGTTTTTCAGAGCCAGCTGAGCAGTAGATTCAAAATCGAACTCTATAATGCTAAAGTCAACAATGATCAAAACAGGTTTGATGCTGAATGGTACAATTACATGCCGATGATTTTTTACACAAATACTTAAAAAAAATCGATAACAACAACAAAATCTCAATCTAACACGCATCTCCGTAATCCCAGTATCCATTTCTCACGTGTTTTTTTTTGTTTGTTTGTTTGTTTGTTTTGTTTTTTTTGTTTTGTTTTTGTTTGTTTGTTTGTTTGTTTTGAAATTCTCATGATATTTGAATTGACATGTTTTTGAATGTACATTTGAAGCAACATACTTTTTTATGTATTGATATATTATCCGTATGCTCTTGCTGTAATGTAACAAATGTATGTCAAATGTGTATGATATATATAAGGGGAGTTAAAAAAAAACAACTGTTTATAGAACTTACAGAAATGATGCCAATGTACATATGACGTATTTGTAATCTCTATATTGTTTGATTAAAAACGTGAGAAAAAAAAAAAAGAAGAAAAAAAAAGAAAAAAAAAAAAGAAAAGAAGTAATTAAGAAGAAGAAGGGGGAAAACAATTTCAACACGCAAGAACTGATGAAGAAGAAGATAAAGAAGAAGGGGCAGATTATGATGATGATGATGAAGAAGAAGAAGAAGAAGAAGAAGAAGAAGAAGAAGAAGAATTGAAAAGAAGAAGCAGAAGAAAAAGGGTAAAAAAAGACATTCTGTTAATTGTTATGGATGGCACAGCGCCCAGTCGCGATCTTAATTTCTTGTGCAATAGTCTGCCTTCGTATCTGAGCGACTGCAAGAAACCATTCGCACCAAGGTTTGAAAAAAAAAAAAAGAAAGGTACGAGCTACGCAGTGAGTTAGCGGTTCATGCAGTGTTAACAAATACATACCGAAAGTCTCGCTCAAACACCCTTTGCATCTTCGTTCCTTTGTCTACCATCTGTTTACCCTTACTTTCGTTCTTTCAACTCTTCATTCGTTCATTCATCCATTCTTTTAGCTCGTTCGTTCGTTCGTTCTTTCCTTCCTTCAATCTGTTTTTTCACGAGGTGTTATTTCTTCTAAAAGACTGTTGCCAAGAGGCGTGCCACAGGGGTCAATCTTAGGTCCCGTGTTGTTCTCCCTCTACATAAATGATCTCCCTTTATCAATTCAAAATGCAGTGTGTGATTTGTTCGCTGATGATACATCTTTACAATACTCTAGTCATAGCATCGATGAAATTAATTATCATTTAAATGCAAGCATGAAATCAGTGGAAGGCTGGTGTGATTCAAATGACATGCTTGTTCATCCTCATAAAACCGAGTCTATGTTAATATGTGCACGTCAAAAAAGACATGTCATAAAAGAAGCAAAATTGAAAATAATGTACAAAGATAAAACAATAAAACAAGTTACAAAGCACAAATTATTAGGCATCGTCATCGATGAAAATCTTTCCTGGCACGATCAGATCCATAACCTAATCAAACAAGTCTCGTGTTGTGTGTTCCAGCTGTAACAGATAAAACACTTTCTCAACGAACATTCACGAAAAATGTATTATTTTGCTTTTGTTCAGGCTCGATTAGACTACTGCTCTATTATCTGGGGTAAATGTGCGCCATCTACTTTAAAACCACTTTGTTCATTACAAAAACGAGCCATTAAGATGATCAGCTGTCAGAAACAATCCGATCCTTCTATGCGTGATGTATTTAGGTACAATAGAATACTGCCTCTTCACTCATGTATAACATTCAACACTCTGATTCTTAGGCACAAAATTGTTCATGACGCATGCCCTGATTATTTAAAATCAATAGTACATTTACATCACCATCATGATTCGCTCAGATTCATTATTCCTAAAGCTAATTTAGATTTATTCAAAACAAGTTTCTCCTTCTGTGGCTGTAAAGAATGGAACACACTTCCAGCAAAACACAGGAATGTTTCCCAATTATCAGCTTTCAAAATGAAGTCAAGTTACTTCTTTTTGATACTCATGACTGACCTATGCGTAGACATTAGCCTGACTATACATACTTACCGGAGACCAAAAAAAAAAGTGTACTGCTGATAAACGATGCAGTTGATTGAGATGTGTGTGTGTGTGTGTGTGTGTGTGTGTGTGTGTGTGGTGTGGGAGGAGAGAGAGAGAGAGAGAGAGAGAGAGGGGGGGGAGAGAGAGAGAGAGAGAGAGAGAGAGAGAGAGAGAGAGAGAGATTTTAAGCATGAAATCGTTATATTGATGTTATTTTGTAATTCGATGTTACCTTACTTTTTTAAATTGTAGTTGTTGTTGGGCAGAATTGTAAAAAGGCCTTCAATGAGCCTAATTCTCAACCCATTAAAGATTCATTCATTCATGCATTCATTCGTTCGTTCGTTCGTTCGCTCGTTCATTCATTTATTTATTCATCCGTACGTTGGTTTGTTCATCCGTTCATCAATCCGTCCATTTCTTCACGATGTATTCATGAATTCAAGAGGTGTATCCTTGGTTTCTCTGTTCATTTGTTCGTTTCTTCGTTCCTCAGCTTGTTCATCCCACCATCAGTCCCTCAGTTTGTTCCTACAGCTAGTCATCCATTTTTTTTTCTTTCTCTCTGCCGGATATTCTTTCATTCGTCCACCCATTTGTCGATAGAAGAGGAGCGGGTACATACAGCCATCGTTTTACCAGACACACACAGAGAACTCGCTTAAAGTCCTCCTGGATTCCACCGCACAGCTTGCTTCGATCGGCAGAGCCACTGCCTTTTGTACACCCTCAGCAGTCCCTCCGGAGAGAGAGAGAGAGAGAGAGAGAGAGAGAGAGAGAGAGAGAGAGAGAGAGAGAGAGAGAGAGAGAGAATACGAATATTTTTATTGAGGGTATTTTTTATTGAGAGAGAGAGAGAGAGAGAGAGAGAGAGAGGGGGAGGGGGGTGTGTGGGGTGGGGGGGGGGGGGTAAATACACATGTCAGTTTTCAGTCCCCATGCTCCAGCTGTTGCCGCGGAGGAAATAGAATGGTCAGGTCATTCTACGATTGTTCTGTTAAGCCAATATGTAGAAAGGTACAGCGAAATTATTTCATTCATGCATTCATTCTTTCGTCCTAATAGAAGCAACGTAAACTAGTTTATTCATTCATGCACACGTTCGTTCCTTCGTTGCATTTATTCATCCAAATATAACTCATTCATTCATTTATTCATTAATTATACATGTATGCGGGGTTTTTTTTTTTCGTTCTTTCAATCATTTGCTTGTTTCTTCGTTCATTCGCTCGTTCGTTCCTTGCTTCGTTTATCCAGCTGTCTTGCCATTCATACCCATATACACACAGCTATCCATTCTTTTGTCATTCCGTGCTTTCGTTTCATGATTCGTTCATACTTATATTTCTTTGTTCATTCGCTTGCTCATTCATCTGTCTATCCGTCCTTTGTTTCAGCTGGTGACCTGTAATTTCGCCGCCTGTTATTGTACTTTTTTTGTTGCGCCGTTTTCTGATGATTTGGTATTCAAAATCAAAGCAATAGTCGCAGTTCCACATAGAAGCTTTATCATTGTATACTTGAATACAATGCGGCAAGATCTTCCATTAGGGGCACGATTTTCCATTAGCAAAATATATGGACTAAACAAAGATAATCCTGCTTTCTACCAAGTACTAGTTACAACCTCGGAAAAGCCTAATAATTACAATACTTTAACCTGATACTAGAATCCGATTTGGATTGTTTTAATTTCAAACAAGTCAACAACTTAAGAGCCCAAAGAAATCTTGACGACAGATTTAGTCCTGGCTAATATATGGAGAGAAAATAGTCCAGAAATTAGAAGATACCCGTGGCGAAAACCAATCTCGTTAAGGCAGAGTCGCCTTGACTTTTTTGGTTCTGTCAGAAACAGAGAAAGTGATGTCAAGCTAGACAATAGCTCTGGCCATTCGTTGGTGACCTTAGAAATAACATTTGAAAAAGAAATAAAACTCAGTTCGTTCTGGAAGCTAAGCTGACCCATTTATGAATAACTAACAACGTGTTGAGGAAATAAACAAGGAAACTGTAAGATAATAGAAGAATATGCATTAGATGAGTAAAAAAAAAAATCAGAATCAAAGCTTATTCCTAAAGCTGAAAGTAAATTGAACATTTCACACAGACTTTGATTTTTTTTCAGCTTATGAAAATAAGATAAAGAACTATAGCCTATGCCAGCATGGAAAAGACAATGCCTCAGGAAAAGGAACAAACTCTGCAACAAGAGGTTTTTGAAAAAAAAAAAAAAAGAAGGATGGAAGAAGACATATTAAATGAAAATGTTTGAGAATAAAGGAAAGGAAGAAACAAGAATTAATTTCACCAAGAGAAAAGAAATTGAAATAGCAACTAAAAGATCCAAGGCAAGATGGATAGTAGAAGGGGAAAAAAAAGAAGTAAAACTATCGTTCCCTGAAAAAAAAAAAAAAACTTCGAAAAGACGAACAAGGTAACTGGCAATTTTGGGAAAATTGATGATCCACTCGAGATTGGGTAAGAGGTTAGTTCTATAAAGCATTGTACAAGGCATGGAGACACAGATGATTACGAAATCTCAGAATTCAGTACAAGTGCGTCAACTGAAGTTGAAGAAAAACTATCTCTTGACAGGAGAACATGCAAAATGGGACAAGCTCTGGAACTGATGGATTTGCGGCAGAATTGTTCAAGTCTTTCTGGAAACAAATGGATTACTTGATGGTGAGAGCACTGAACGAGAGTTTTATAGCTACAATACAGAAAAAAGGCATGACATTGCATACCTAAAAATGAAAAATCCAAGGAGTTCACTGAAAACTCGAGACCAAGCTGTCTCCGAAATACTGTTTACAAATTAGAATCATCATGCGTTTCTAATAGCTTGAAAATAGTATTGCCCTCAATTATAGGTGAAAACCAGGCTTTTTTTCCAATCAGGCATAAAGGAGATAACATACGAGTAGTTTCCTTAGCAAAAATAATTTGCCAGACTCACCTCTTTGCCTAGACTTCGCAAAAGCGTTCTATTTGCTAAACTGGACATTCACGTTTTAGGGTATGACAAGTTTTTTGGATTCTGTAAAGATTCTGTCAACGAATCGAACTTTTTCCACAAACCCCAAACCAACCATTTTTATGAATGGTCAAATCAACCCATGGTTCTCTGTGGAAAGAAGCTGTTGATATGGAGGCTTGCTTTCACCTTAATGTTAAAAGGTTAAAGTTCCCATAGCCTATTGGCCATAAGGACAGTGACCTGTCAGAGGTTCACAGTGTCCGGGGCACGGTGTGAGGGAGGGCGGGGTCCTTTCCTATCCTTCCGCCGCTTCTCACCTTCCCTGAACTGAATCAGGTTTTTACCGCTGGGTGGACTGAGAGAGTTTTCAAGACGAACACATACGACCCTACGAATGGTTGGAACTCACGACCGTCAGCTCCATAGGGAAACACGCTAATCATTTGACCACGGAGCCCTCCCAATTCTCACCTTCTCTTTTTGTCAGTTGTGCTGAAATTTTTAGCAACTATGATAAGAGAATATAAAGATACGAAGGGCGTAAAAAACGGTGAATTTTGAACACAAACTCTTCCAATTTGAAGACGAAGTACAATCGTTGAACTTAGGAGAGTCTTTTTAAAAGTCAAGAGAAATACTCGAAGATTTTGATGAACAATCTGGATTTACTTTTCAGTGAAGATAAAGCACACAAGTAATTTGGCTAAAAAGAAAAAAAAAAGTTATGCAACATCTCAAAATGGTTTGAAAGTTCCAGGCAGTTTATAACTAGCTAGGTTTTAGTCTGATTAAAAATCCTTTCACGGGTTCGTTAGAAACACAGTCAAGGAACGAAGTTTTTAAAAAAATGGAAGAAGAATAGACCAAAAAAGAAAAAAGAAAAAGAGAAAGAACAAAACCGAGAGGTATAAAGTTTGATTAAAAAAAAAAAAAAAAAAAATCAGTTTTCTGAAATCGTAGTCAGGAAAGGAAGTGAAAGATAGAAATAAATACAGAAAGGAAGGAAGGAAATAAACAGGATAGAAATACGGAAGAAAACAAAAAAGAAGAACGAAAGGGCGAGAAAGAATTTTTGGTTGAAATCTGTTTTCGATTTCCTAAAACAAAACCAAGAAAGTGAAAGATTAAAAAACAAAACAAAACAAAAAAAATACACACACACGCACAAAAAAATAACACAAAAAAAAAAACAGAAAAGAAGGATATAAAAAACGGAAAGAAGGACCAGGGAAAAAAACAGAAGCGAAAGAAAAAAAAAAAAAGGGGGGGGGGGGGGGGGAGAACGGAAAGAAAGGAAAAAAGAACAAAAACAAGGAAAGAACAAGAAACAAAAAAAAAAGGAAATAAAATAAACCGAAAAGGAGAAATAACGGTAAAAGAAGATGAAAACAGGTGGAAAGTTAGCTGAATGGACGACAACATCTATGTAAGAGACCAGAAGAAGGCTGGTTCATAGCTGAAATCCCCTACAAATTAGGCTAATAAAGTGAACATATCAACCAACAGGTTAAGGCTACTCTTCAGCTCACCGTTTTGTGTGTGTGTGTGTGTGTGTGTGTGTGTGTGTGTGTGTGTGTGTGTGTGTGTGTGTGTGTGTGTGTGCGAGCGCGCGCGCGCGTGTGTGTGTATATGTGTGGTTCAGTATGGTCACACGACTTCATTGTATTGAATCCAGCAGTTTTATATCCAACAAGGTTGTTAAATTATATTTTCACCTGCGTCTGTTTGTACGTCCGTCTGTCAGCAAGAAACCGATTTTAACGAAAGTTGGTGGACAAATAGGATGTGACCCCAAAACGACCTTTTAAAAATTTGATGTGGATCCGTGGAGCAGATCCGGATCAAAGAACTGATCCATTGGACCTTGGTGGACGTATGCGATCTCCCAGGTACATGTCTTGTTCTTTTCTTCCTCCGTTATTTGATGAGGCATAAAAGAAGAGGGCGGGGCTTGGGGGTGAGTGTGGTTAGCCAACTATGGCAAGTACATTTCACATGGGCCATTTGTGAACTTGTGGACAAACCCGTTTCGACAGGCGCGTCGAGGTAATGTACTTGCGGTCGTAAAGTTCGCAGCTTAGAGCGTGTCGATTATCTCGCTGAGACGAGTCCATAACTGCAAATTAAGAATTCAAAAACGTTTTCAGCAAGGGCCTACTGGAGAAGTACTGGCAGATGTGGTTCTTCCAAATGTGGCATTTTATTTTGAGTGATGATTAAGAACGGTAAATGAAAAAAAACAAAAAATGGTGAGACGATTGAAACCAGACTGCAGGGTAGCTGGATAAGAGCCCGAGTACAAATGATAAACCCACAAAACACAGTGTTTGAAACACGAACGTGTGAAATGAACCGAGCGAAATCATCGCTTTGCCTTGAATAGACAGGACGTCGCTGCGATTGATCTGTAGGACTGGATGTGTGTGGTTTTCGTTAAATCTGCATTGAACATATCGTAGTTGAGATCAGCGGACGTTAAAGAGCCATTGCGCACTGATACGAAACTGTGTTCTGATTTCGTCATTATGAAAAGCGCATTCCGATTAGATTATGATAACTGACTGGGGGACGCTTAAAGCTTCGTTAGCAGACGAGACATTGCTCAACACGTCTTCCGCATCAGTGCGTCTGTGGACATGGCCACACGCCACAATTAAGATTTTGCACTAAAGCACCATATAATCCATGTAAGCGTTTTGAGGCCTACCACAAATTTGAGCAAGCATTTTAATGCTAAACTGACCAGATGATCAAAAGAACAACTCCCCACCAATTATTTCCCTTGTTGGGGAGGGAGGAAGGGGGGAGGGGAGGTGTGTGTGTGTGGGGGGGGGGGGGGGGGGGATTTTTACCGTTGAAATCGCAAACAACCTTCAAATACACATGACTTCTTCCTTAGCTGACGACACATATCAGGCCTTTGCACACGCCCGTGACCCTATCTTTGCGCCAGCTCGAAGCGCCCAAAACAGTCCCATTCCTCCGATTTTAATCTGTCTGCTTTGAACCGTCTGTCTTGTACCTTGATCGCCATTTGAAAGAAATGAAGAGAATCAACTTTAAGATATTATAATAAAAAATTCTTAAG
>JAMYXO010005222.1:0-2500 GCA_033310375.1 Conus canariensis
GGGGTCGCTTTTATTCACCATGGGGATTGGTTGGGGGTGGGGTTTTGAGGGGAGTATTGGATGGGGTTTTGGGGCCTTGGGGATTGGTGGGGATTCTTTTTTTATTGCTATTGCTGGCTTAGAATTTATGTCGTTTTTTCCGACCTTCTCTTCTTTACCAGCCACAAGGATTTCATTATTATAGTTTATTATTGTTCCTATCTGGAGTCTGAGGTCAGAAGGCAGCATGTATAAACCAGTGCCAACAGCAAAGTCTACTTTCGATCTTGCGTATTGCAAAACATTTTGGTACCTTTTAATACTTGAAGGCAAATCAATTGCAGAATTAATAGAATCCTCTAAATTTGCTAAATACTGTTTTTGGGCGTCAAAGCCAGTAGAAGGATCAATTATGTTTGATCTCGTTTGTGCTTGCGAACCTAGCAAACACCAAACATAAGTACGAATAGAGTCGTTTATTCGTTCTATTCTCCGCTTTTGTTAGACCCTTAGAAGTATCCAAAATAAATGTTGTCCATGCTGTTTTATGCTCTTGCTCTATGGACCCGAGGTGAACAGTTGTGCCTGAAGAGAAAGATGTGTAAGGAGGATTCCAATCATAGTTATACTTTCTATGCACGCCCCAATAATAAAGAGTGCCTAAACCATGATTAAGATCCAACTTTTGTCTAAAGTCTGTCTTTGGGTCAATATCAAATTCGTTACAGATCCTTTCAAAAGCCTTGTAATCTATTCTGTTGCTGAATGGATTAAACGTTTTGTCATTTGGTAATGGTGCTTGCAGTTCAGATAAAATACGTCTGAAGGTGTAATAAAAATGAAATCTATACACTGACCTCACCAAAGGATCAGGATGATTTAAATGATCAGCATACGACACTCCACACCCAGTTGATGCACAAAACACAGCAAAGTTTAACTGGTTCTGATAAAACTGCATCGGATGACTGAACCACACTTTCGGGATGTAGTCGTTTTTGATAGGAGGGTTAAGATAACGATCCAATGGAGTACTAACCTTTACTTGAAAGGCGTCAGTCTGAGTCACAGAAATGTCGAGGGTATCAGTTGTTATATCTTTAGGACTGTAGTGCGGTCCAACAGAATATTTTGCATTAGTATATTTGAATGCACTCATTTTTAAATTTGTTTTAAAAATGTTTGTAACAATAACAACTCAAGACAGTCCTTCGTTTTTAGAATATGCTATTGATAATAACTGCGGAACCCAAAGGGTCGCACTCCATGAAATTTTTTACAAAGTCGTATGGTTTAATATAACTGAATCCAAGGAGAATAATAAGATTAAAAAATTTGATAATAGAGGAAACTTAGTTAGCCAGTTAACCATACCTGATGGTTATTACGGGTTTTGCTCGCTAAAAGAAGCAATGAGTAACTTCGACATTACTCTCAAACTTAACAATACAAATTTGAAAATAATGTTGACATTCAAACCTGAAGAAGAAGTAGACCATTACCTTTTTGATGTAGAGCTAGCTAAAATGTTAGGCTTTGCAACTGACAATCATGGTTTTAGAGTTACATCAGACAAAACTACTTATGAGGGAGAAAACCCGCTCGATCTTGCATTACATTCATTACTCTATGTTCATTTGGACGAGCTGAGCACTGATGAAAACTTATATGATGGAAGGCCCTCAACTGTTTTAAGAGCTCTTCCATCAGGGAAAGCTGCATATTGCGATTATGAAATTATACAATTCCCTAATTTACAGTTTAAAAGATTAGCTTGTGGGAGGGTCAGATCATTTAATATAAAGATCACAGATAAAACAGGGAAAGTCGTGAAATGTGATAACCTGCACATTGTTTTAGAAATAAAATAATACGTTGTTTTAAAAAATGTCACGTGGACCAGACGATTCGGGGGTCACATTAGCGCCTGAGAGGTGTGTAACTTTAGAATTAAAAGACCTTGCAGACGTTGAGGACTTTGAACAAAACGGTGAGATAGGCACTTTATATGGTTTTGAGTACACTAAAGATGGTTATTATAAGCGCAAAGAGGTTGACGACAACAAAAGGTTTCCTAAACTAGAACAACTACGCAATGTAGAAGCAAATAATGCGGGTCAGTATGAATATAAAATAGTTCGAAAAACTGACAACAAATGGCACTTAGAACCATATTAGAATGGGACATAAAATTTGAATTCTTAAGCCCATTTACATTTTTTGACCGTCAAAAAAGTTTCAGAAAAGCATTGAACTCTGGCCCTTTACATGTAAGTCTTATGCCAGAGGACAACAGTCGGAAAGAGATCGAAATAAAGCCGTTTGGGGACAAACAGTACATCCTCCACAGAAGAGAATCGGTTTTAAAGAAAGCTTCTACAAAATTACAGTTCATTCCACGCACAAAATTAGGAGACACGTTCACAATGATATTTAAAATTTCTGTCTTAAAAGATGAGGCGAGAAATGGAGCTCTGGGCGTCAGTGACAATCTTATGAAAGGAATTCTTATTAGCTGGCA
>JAMYXO010005222.1:7500-15874 GCA_033310375.1 Conus canariensis
ACCGTGCCCACAGCCAGCACAATCAGCACAACACCGTGCCCACAGCCAGCACAATCAGCACAACACCGTGCCCACAGCCAGCAAAATCAGCAAGAAAAACAAACAAACTAAAAGAAGGATAACAACAGACCATGTCTCTGGAAATATACGTTTATATAATATATATATATATATATATAGAGAGAGAGAGAGAGAGAGAGAGAGAGAGAGAGAGAGAGAGAGAGAGAATGGTACTGAGGATCAGCGCAATCTTAAAAACAGTGCTCAACCACAGTGGGAGCGACATTTTGTTATATTAAAAAGCAAGTTAAAATCAAGCTTCTAAAAACATCTACAAATTTGTTTCACGCTGTGCGGTCGTCAGGATGTGATGAGCTTGTGTTGCCAGTGCCACGTATATATATAGCTAGCTGGTTTGCTGTTGTTTTTTTCCCGTGCTACATGTGTTTCTCAGGTGTTGGTTTTTTTCGCTGATAGGAACTTCCATCTGTGTCTGCAATTGTTAACCATTTCTGTTCTAACATTTAGAGTTGCCAACTGTGGTTTACATAGTATAATGTATTTCTCTGTTAGGCATAGATTGCATTTTTTTGAAATGTTGTTGTATGATGCTGCTCTTTTTAAAATTTTCCAAGATATGTTGTAGTCTATGTTTTTATCTTTAAGTTTCCAAATGTATTTACTCAATTCTGTTTGGTTTTGTATCTTTCTTTGTTGAATGATTGTTTATGGTTTGCATATCTAGTTTTGAATTGGTTTTTCCGTGATACCTACATATGTTTCTTTTGCGTTCTCTGATGTTACAGTGGCTTGGTACACAATGTTGTTATAAAGGCATTTGTTGCTTAGGGGGCACTGTTCTTTTTTGGTACAGTTACAAGATTTCCTTTCGTTACCCTCCTTTTTTTCTGTGCTGCTTTTCATTTTGTTTGCTGAATCGATGGCATTTTTAAGGTTCAGCATACATGAATATGATAATTTGATGTTGTTTTTGTTGAATATCTTGAATAATTTATGGTCTTTTGGAAAGATGATGTCAAGATTTTAAAGAATTCTTTCCCTACATTTGTTTTAACTCTTGCATCATATGGGGATTGCACCATATGATATTCCTTTTCCTGTTCTTTCTGCATCTTTTTGTATCATTGTCTGGATCGTATCTTAATTTGTAATTGTAGCCACTTTTATGTAACGCCTCTTGGTATTCAGCTGTAGCATTGTTGAATACTGTTTCGTTACATGACAAATTGGATAGTCTTTTATTTATGCTTTTGGGTATTGTTTTCAGTATGGAGGGTGGGTGATCTGAACTAGGGAAAATTAGTAAAAAAAATCTTAGAGAAAACCATAAAAAACATAAAAGAAAACACTGAACTCAATCTCTGGAGAAACACATATGAAGTAATACAATGGTTCAAAAACCTCAATAAACAAGAAAATACAGTTTTTATAACATCTGACATAGTAGATTTCTACCCATCTATAGATGAAAAGCTACTAACTAAAGCTATAAAATTTGCCAACAAGTACACAGAAATATCAGGGCCATAAATGGAAATCATTTTCCACACAAAGAAAACTTTACTGCACAATAAAAATGAAACCTGGATTAAGAACACAAGCAGGAATTCAACTTTCGATGTCACAATGGGATCATATGATGGTGCCGAAACTTGCGAACTTGTCGGACTATTCATGTTATCCAATATTAAAAAAAAACTTGGAAAACAAACTGGACTGTACAGGGATGACGGCCTTGCCGCTCTGAATGACAACCCTAGAAATATTGAAAATAAGAAAAAAGGATTGTGTAAAATTTTCCACAACCAAAACTTAAAAATCACAATAGAAGCAAACAAAAAGATAGTGAACTATTTAGACATAACGTTAGACCTCAACCAACACACATATAAACCATACAAGAAACCAAATGACACGCCTGTTTATGTAAACATCAAAAGCAATCACCCACCCTCCATACTGAAAACAATACCCAAAAGTATAAATAAAAGACTATCCAATTTGTCATGTAACGAAACAGTATTCAACAATGCTACAGCTGAATACCAAGAGGCGTTACATAAAAGTGGCTACAATTACAAACTAAGATACGATCCAGACAATGATACAAAAAGATGCAGAAAGAACAGGAAAAGGAATATCATATGGTACAATCCCCCATATGATGCAAGAGTTAAAACAAATGTAGGGAAAGAATTCTTTAAAATCTTGACATCATCTTTCCCAAAAGACCATAAATTATTCAAGATATTCAACAAAAACAACATCAAATTATCATATTCATGTATGCCGAACCTTAAAAATGCCATCGATTCAGCAAACAAAATGAAAAGCAGCACAGAAAAAAAGGAGGGTAACGAAAGGAAATCTTGTAACTGTACCAAAAAAGAACAGTGCCCCCTAAGCAACAAATGCCTTTATAACAACATTGTGTGCCAAGCCACTGTAACATCAGAGAACGCAAAAGAAACATATGTAGGTATCACGGAAAACCAATTCAAAACTAGATATGCAAACCATAAACAATCATTCAACAAAGAAAGATACAAAAACCAAACAGAATTGAGTAAATACATTTGGAAACTTAAAGATAAAAACATAGACTACAACATATCTTGGAAAATTTTAAAAAGAGCAGCATCATACAACAACATTTCAAAAAAATGCAATCTATGCCTAACAGAGAAATACATTATACTATGTAAACCACAGTTGGCAACTCTAAATGTTAGAACAGAAATGGTTAACAATTGCAGACACAGATGGAAGTTCCTATCAGCGAAAAAAACCAACACCTGAGAAACACATGTAGCACGGGAAAAAAACAACAGCAAACCAGCTAGCTATATATATACGTGGCACTGGCAACACAAGCTCATCACATCCTGACGACCGCACAGCGTGAAACAAATTTGTAGATGTTTTTAGAAGCTTGATTTTAACTTGCTTTTAATATAACAAATATATATGTATATATATATATATATATATATATATATATATATATATATATATATATTATATATGACGTCCAACGATTATTGGCTTCAGCTCTGCTCCCAGATTCAGATCGCAGCTGACACAGGAAACATTAAGGCGATGTATGACGGTATCAAGCAGGCATTGGGCCCAACGCAAAAGAAAACTGCCCCTTTGAAATCACCTACAGGGGAGGTGATTCAGGACAGAGAACAACAGATGGAGTGCTGGGTAGAACACTACACTGAGCTATATGCAAGGGAAAATGTAGTCACAGAAGATGCCCTGAATGCCATACAGCGCCTACCAGAGCTGGAAGAGCTTGACAGAGAACCAACCATAGACGAACTCAACGAAGCCCTGGACTCTTGCCTCAGGCAAGGCACCAGGGAAAGACGGTATTCCCGCCGAAGTACTGAAGTGTTGTAAAGAGACACTCATCACCGAGTTGCATGAAATCCTCTGCCTCTGTTGGAGTGAAGGCGAAGTACCACAAGACATGAGGGATGCTAACGTCGTCACACTGTACAAAAACAAAGGTGACAGAAGCGATTGCAATAATTATCGTGGCATATCCCTCCTTAGTATCGTTGGGAAAGTCTTTGCACGAGTAGTACTGAAGAGGCTCCAAGTACTTGCAGAGCAAGTTTATCCTGAATCGCAGAGCGGTTTCCGTGCCAGCAGATCCACTATAGATATGTTCTTCTCTCTTAAACAACTTCAGGAGAAATGTAGGGAGCAAAGGCAGCCACTTTCCATTGCCTTCATAGATCTCACAAAGGCTTTCGATCTGGTCAGCAGGGATGGCCTCTTCAAGATCCTCCCCAAGATTGGATGTCCACCCAAACTTATCAGCATCATCAGATCCTTCCACGAAGACATGAAAGGCACCGTCGTCTTTGACGGCTCAACATCAGCTGCCTTCAACATACGGAGCGGAGTGAAACAGGGTTGCGTCCTGGCTCCCACCCTGTTTGGAATCTTCTTTGCTGTGATGCTGAAACACGCATTTGGTCCTGCAGCTGAAAGTATCTACCTCCGAACCAGGACAGACGGAAAACTCTTCAACCTCTCCAGACTAAGAGCCAAGACTAAAGTCAAGATGAGGTGCCTGCGTGACTTCCTCTTTGCAGACGACGCAGCAGTAACCGCCCATTCAGTCGAGGACCTACAGCAGCTCATGACTCGCTTCAGCGATGCCTGCCAAGACTTCGGGCTTGCCATTCGCTTGAAGAAAACACAGGTCATGGGACAGGATGTTGACTCTCCCCCAGTCATCAGCATCAATGACCATAACTGGATGTCGTCCATGACTTTGTTTATCTGGGCTCAACTATCTCAGACACCCTCTCACTTGATGCAGAGCTCAACAGGCGCATCGGCAAGGCAGCTACGACCATGACCAGACTGACAAAGAAAGCATGGAACAACAGCAAGCTGACCGAGCACACAAAGATCCAAATCTACAGAGCCTGCGTCGTGAGCACCCTCCTGTATGGCAGCAAGTCTTGGACTTTGCGTGCCCGACAAAAGCGAAAGCTCAATGCTTTTCATATGCGTAGCCTCCGACGCATTCCGAACATCACCTGGCAGGACAAGGTCCCAAACAACACTGTCCTGGAAAGAGCCGGATGCACCAGCATGTACACGCTGCTGAAACAGAGACGTATGCGCTGGCTCGGCCATGTCGTGCGCATGGATGACGGACGGATTCCTAAAGACCTCCTCTATGAAGAACTTGTGCAGGGAAAACGTCCCAAAGGCAGATCACAGCTGCGATTCAAAGACGTGTGCAAGAGGGACCTAAAAGCCTTGAACATCGACCAGAACAACTAGGAAGCAACAGCCCTCGAACGGTCAGCCTGGAGACAGACTGTGCAGAAAGGTCTCTTCAAGTTCGAAGAGACACTCGCTCAGCGGCACGGGGAAAAGAGAATGAGAAGGAAGGCTGCAGCCCAGGCAGACAGACCAGCGTCAGACTTCATCTGTGCCCTCTGCCACAGGGACTGTCATTCCCACGTCGGAAATATATATATATAAAACACCGGCGGTGGGTGACCCAAGTATTCATCCTGACGAGAGCCCAGCACGAAACAGTTCTGTAGATGCTTTTAGACTTCGTTTTAACTCTTTAATTTTAAACAAATATATAGACTTCGTTTTAACTCTTTAATTTTAAACATATATATATATATATATATATATATATATATATATATAACTACCTTACCTGCTGGCACTCAGGGAGGATGTCATGTGCTGACGAAGGCAAATAAAGCCGAAAATTTCATTTAGAACCACGACAGCTTGTTGTTCTTGTGCCTTTTTTTCTTTTGGATATATATATATATATATATATATATAGAGAGAGAGAGAGAGAGAGAGAGGAGAGAGAGAGAGAGAGATGTGTGTGTGTGTGTGCGCGTGTGTGTGTGTGTGTGTGTGTCAAACAGTGTATTAACTTGTTTTACTCAGAATTCAATGACATGATACGAGGTTCTCAGCCAGCGGCTTTATCATTCTTTATTCTGATAATACTAGTATAACTTTTTCCATTGAAATAGGACGATTCATTGAACTACGTCTACTCCTCCCCCCCCCCCCCCCCCCCTTCTCCCATGAACATCTCTCATTTTGTATCAACCAGTTGTCTCCTCTTTCCTGCAAATGTTTACAGTTCAGAAACCAGTCATCACTCGTAAAGTTATTACACGCCTTTTTTATACGAGATTTAAACAACAACAACAACAATACAACAACAACAGCAACAACAACAATAACAACAACAACAACAATACAACAACAACAACAACAATAACAACAACAACAACAACAACAACAACAACACTGTCCCAGAAGGTCTTCCGATTCCATAGAGACAGCTAACTCTTTAGTGAACAAACCATGATGTTCTTTTTCCTTTGTTCGGAACAGATTTTTGAATTCTTTTCTCGCTCCACACTAGGCATCACTGTCTACTCGTTCTTTAGAATCTCGAAATATTTTCAGTAATGTCTTTGGGTTTGCGTTGATATCTTTACATTCCTTATTGCACCAATCACTGTCTTAGTCCACTGCATTTATTTATTTATTTGAAATATTGGATTTTCATCAAATAAGTTGAGAAATTACATATGCGTCAAAAGAAGATAGTGCGCAGAGATTTCAACACATAGCTGACACACATCTGTACATAAAAATACATATACAAAGTAGTTCTTATAACTTATAGCAATATAGATTAAATGAAAACAAAAGAATAGAAAGAAGAAAACGTAAATGAAACATAGCTGACCCACTATGCAAATAAGCTTACATTGTAAAACACACAACACATTAAAAACTGGCGATAAGCTTATATTTGAAGTGTGTGGGTTTAGTCAGTTACATTTCAATTGATTTTCATACAGCCTTTAGAGTTCTTTTTGTGTGATAAACACATTACACGCTTACAAGGAATCGTATGCAGTTGTGATTGTTCAGATCAATAGCAAGATCGAGCCATGCTAACCCTTCAAAGGATCCAGTGCACGAGCATATGACTTTTCCAGAGGACAGTTCCACGTACATTGTTCAGTGGACTCATCTTTTTCTTATCAGTAACTGCTCAACTAGCGTTTCTCTCAGTGAACTTGAGGTGTAGCTCCAAAGGTAAATGATCTGATTCTAACTTTCAGGAAACCATGAGGTGTAGCTCCAAAGGTAAATGATCTGATTCTAACTTTCAGGAAACCATGAGGTGTAGCTCCAAAGGTAAATGATCTGATTCTAACTTTCAGGAAACCATCAGGTGCAGCCCCAAAGGTAAATGATCTGATTCTAACTTTCAGGAAACCATAACTTTTTAAGAAGAAACAATGAAGGGGAAAAAAAGCTCTAGACAGAAAAAAGTAACGATTGACACCATTTCCTGAATCAGACCAATGAGTATAATTCATAACAAAATCTCCATCCGATGCAGTGCATATATCAACAAGATGCAAAGCATATAAAAGCACTCCCAGTTTATCTTGAATACGCGTGAGATATTCCATAAAGACGAAAAAACCGTTTTGGGCCGTTATAGCCGTTAGTAACGGCTATTCTGGCAAACATCGGGCATCATCCATGACCCATAATGAACATATCTACAAATTTTCAGAAAGATCGTCCAACTACTTTCTCAGACATTCCATAAAAAAAGAAAAACCGTTTTGGGCCGTTATAGCCGTTAGTAACGGTATAACGGTAAAAATAAAACATCGGGCATCATCCATGACCCATAATGAACATACCTACAAATTTTCAGAAAGATCGGCCAAGTACTTTCTGAGATATTCTATAAAGAAGAAAAAACAGTATGGGCCGTTATAGCCGTTAGTAACGGATATGACGGTAAAATAAAACATCGGGCATCATCCGTGACCCATAAGAAACATACCTAAAAATGTTCAGAAAAATCCACCCAGTAGTTTTGTCTGGAGCGAGTGGAACACATTTTGACCACGCACGGACAGACAGACAGACAGACACACAGACAGCATTTCTTCGTTCCCATTGTAAAGTACTCCCTGTTCTATAAGAACTGGGAGCACAAAAAGACATTTTGGTATTCCAGTGTAAGAAGATTTTAAATAATTTTGTGTTTAGGATATAAATCGTCACATCTTTTATGTGTACATACATTGAAAATACACTGTGGAATTGCCTTTCAATTTTCACAATTTTCTCTTTTCTGCAGAGACAGGTTTTTTTTCTTTCAAGTTGAATCAGAAAATCAAACCAGTCAACATTTGTATTCATATCAAAGTCTTCCCCTGCCGATATGTCCCTACAAAAGTGATTAATCATGCTATGCATGAGTAACATTTTTGTTTTGAGATGCCCCCTCATTACACTGTAAGCAATTATCATTCGTGGTGGTATCATAACAAAGTCTTTTCAGATAACCGTTGAACACAACTTCCCATAGCAACGCCGTTACTCAATGAACAATGCTCAATACTGCACATAGATCTTTGTTCCGTTTCTTTTCCTTCAAATCGATTGTCTCCCATGACACACAAACAAAAATCACATTCATGCAGACAATCAGCATGCATACAATCAGCATAATGTACAGAGGTAGCCTGTTTACGAATAGAACAATCTTTACAACTAGAACAATGTTTACAGATTTTTTCGCTTTTCCATCACCGCTGACCTCCCAAACACCAGGGTCTTTTATACATGTTCATACTTCACAGTGACTAGGTTACTGCCCTTACATGTTCATACTTCACAGTGACTAGGTTACTGCCCTTACATGTTCATACTTCACAGTGACTAGGTTACTGCCCTTACATGTTCATACTTCACAGTGACTAGGTTACTGCCCTTAATTCCATGCTGCATA
>JAMYXO010005223.1:2500-10000 GCA_033310375.1 Conus canariensis
AGTGCCAGTAAAGATTTTGATTTTGACGTTCTTAAGTTTGCTTGGCTTGTATTTCTTCCATGGGAAACCATTTTTGGACACTATATAAACAGAAAGAAAATAAGGCATTGCAAAGCATAATGATCAAATGCCGCACACACACACACACACACACACACACACACACGCGCGCGCGCGCGCGCGCGCACGCACGCACGCACGCACGTACACACACACACACACACACACACACACACGAGATCCAAGTGAAGACTGTCCTGCACAATTTTTAACCGCTAAAAACGCCTGGGTTGTTCAATAGTTGAGCTGACCACTCTGACTTTTTTGGCATTTCTTGATCTCTCTTGCATCCTCAAATGGATCTTCAAGCATAGGCTCACAGCGTTACCCTTACACTTCATACATGATTTTAGTTTTTCAGCAACTTATTTCTTTACCCCACTTTCTTGTCGTTTCACTTCTCTACCCTTCGCTGGCTGCTTTGGGGTGCTGTTGGATTCCGTTTTTGAACCCTTGATAGTGAGGATATCATGGAATCGTAGACTGTACAGATCTATATACTGATCTCGTGGGAGCAGTAGAAAAGTATAGTGAGAGTTGCTCACGGAGGTATGTACGTGTCTTTGTTGATACTGCTATGACCACATACGCACTAGTGACCAGCCTGAAAACGCAGTTTCACGTGCTTTATGATTTCCGAATGTACATGAAGACAACGGAAGTGTCCACAGAAGCTGATTGTTTTTAGCACCAGGACCATGAGTTCATTGTTTTTCGCACTGTCTAATTTCATGCCATGCCACTCAGAGACCTTGGTGTGAGGTCAAAGCAGCTTGTGGATGTTGATTTAGGATGAATCAGGCAAGGAAGTGGGGGTGGGGTTGGATGAGGAAGGGGTGAGGATAGACATAAGGGAAATCACTCCTGTCGGTACAGGCATTGACTGGAAGCAGGGATGAACTTGGTCTGCACATGTTGTCTTGATGGTCTATCTGCATGTTTGTAAGTCATTCCAAAGAAACATAGCAAACGTTTCTACCGTGAATAAAGAGAATGTGTACTGTCACTGGCTGATTTTCAGTTTGCCAAGAGCGAGACATTATTATCATCATTTCTTTTTTTACTGTTTTCTTTCTTCTGCCAATCATTTATATTCTCTCCACCTGTGCACACTCGTGTTTAACACATCAGACATTTGCATGAATAATTTCATGTTGTAAGAAATCCTAGTCATGATCACGCAAAAGGGGTAGAAAAGGGAAAGAAAGACAACATGAATCATTTGTTATTCCGAGTTGTATGCGCGTATGTAACTAGACCGAAATGCGTTTGAGAATCAACTTTGAGAGTGACAGAAGAATAAACTTTGATTTTTTTTTTTTTTAGAAAATGTAAAACTTTAGAAGGAAAAGTGTTGTTGAGTATTTACCTGAATACAAAATCATTTCATAGATTATACTTAAATGCTTTTGAAGTCAGTTCAGAAGGAATGTTGTGTGGTTTTGCCACCTTATATATATATATATATATATATATATATATATATATATATATATATATATATAATGAGTGTTTTCATATATAACGTTCTGTGGTTACAGCAATTCCAAATTGCCAGTAACCCTGTTGCTGAATATACTGTGGTGCTGGCTTTAAGTAGCCGTGGTGCTGATTGTTAAAGTGGCTAGTCCACGTCAAGTGGCATGTCACCGTTAAGTGGACGTGGTGTTGACAACATTTGAAGTAGACTGTAAAACATCGAGTGGGATGCCACATTAAAAGTAGCCATTTACAAATAAAAAGAGTGCAGTAGCCGGTCACCTTGTTGGTAGTCAGTCACACAATATGTAGCCAGTCTGTGTGGAATGGCTACCTAAAACCCGGTTATGTAGCCAAGACGATGGTCACAAAAAAGTACATCACCACCACCACACCACACACACACACACACACACACACACACACACAAACGTGTACGCACTCACAAAGGCAAAAACAAATGCACGCTCACGTGTGTGTGTGTGTGTGTGTGTGTGTGTGTGTGCGCGCGCGCGCGCGCGTGCGTGCGTGTGTGTGTGCTGCGTGCGTGCGTGCGTGCGTGCGTGCGTACCTGCCTGCGTGCCTGCGTGCCTGCCTGCTTGCCTGCGTGCGTGTGAATTTTAGTACGCTTGTGCCCGCCATATAAACATGCCCCAGCAAGCAGTAATTTTATGAAGAGATTCTATGGTGGAATCATGAAAAGGTGAATATTGAGTGAATTAATGGTTTAACAGATGATTTAGGGTCATAAAGATACATCAAAGACCACAACTCTCTCTCTGTCTTAGTCTCTCTCTCTCTCTCTCTCTCTCTCTCTCTCTCTCTCTCTCTCTCTCTCTCTCTCTCTCTGTGTCACTATGTGACATCGGCAACAAACTGCGCAGTTCTTTTACAAATTACAGGTTACAGACATGGGTAGAACTGTATAATGCAACCGGCGAATATCAGGCTGATTTCAAGAAAGGGTACCCACCAGTGGATGACATCTTTACAATACTAGCAATAATACAAAAACAATTTTCGTTAAATCGTAAATTCTATGTAGTTTTCATTGATTTTGAGAAGGCCTTTGACTCCATTTCAAGGATGCTATTGTGACCAGTTCTTCAGAAGAATGATATTAAAGGGAATCTGTTTCAGTGTATACGAAGTATGTATTCTAATGTAAAAGCAAAAGTAAGATTCGGCAATGAATTCACAGACAGTATTTTGTGCACACAGGGTGTGAATCAGGGAGATGCCTGTAGTCCTGTACTGTTTTCTTTATTGATAAGCGAATTAGCATTAGAAATCATTGAGAACGGACGACATGAAGAGACATTGTCACCTGAGACCCTCGAAGTATTTATCTTGTTGCTGGCTGACGATATCGCTTTGCTTTCAGAAACTCCAGTTGGACTCCAAACCCAGCTAAATAACTTCCATAGTATAGCCACAAGGATTCGACTCAAGATAAATATGAAAAAAAGAGCAGCATTGTGGTTTTTAGAAAAGAGGGATATTTAGCAGCAAGGGAGAGATCGTCTTTGGATGGTGAGGCAAGGGATGTTGTGAATTGTTACAAATATCTCGGCATCTGTTTTACCACATGTCTTAGTTTTTCATCTGCCTGTCAGGATCTTGAGAGCAGAGCAAAACATGCATTACTGTGTATACTGAGAAAACTGTATGTGCTAGATAATAATTCTTTACCTGTGCTACTTAAACGTTTTTATGCCCAAGTCAGCCAATTGATCAATATGGAGCCGAGATATGGGGGATGGATAAAGCTGTTATCGAAATAGAAAAAGTTCACCTATTTACTTTCACAAGATTCTTGGGGGTGCAGCCTAGAACACCAAATGATCTTGTATATGGGGACACAGGCCGATATCCTTCGTATATCAACTCATATGTGCGATGTATCGGTTATTAGTTGAAAATTTTGCGTATGAATGAGGAAAGATTACCACATAAGGCGTACAAAATGTTGCTTAGTTTTGAATTACAAGATAAGAAATATTGGGCATCTGACATTCGCGATTTCTTTTATATCACAATAGGTTCAGGTTTGTTTGGATTAATCAAGGTGTTGAAAATATCAAAGTCTTTTAAAAATAACTTCGTCAGAGGCTGATCGATAACAGGTGGCAAAAATGGAACACATCAAAACAGTGACAGGAATTTTTTTTTTTAAAGAACATTTAAGTCGTCTAGAATTTGTGAAGCACATCTTTTGCTTGACATTGACAGACACTTAAAGAATTATATGACAAAGATGAGATTCGGAATAGCTGATACATGTACACATAGGTATCGGTAAATTAATGCTGATGAAGATGCTGGGTCCACTGTGTAAGAATGGCAAAGAAGATTAGCAACATTTTCTTGTCGTGCTGCCCTGCCTTCCAAAATCTGCGAAATGATCTTATACCCCCCCACCCCCCCAAATACCTCAAGAACCCATGTCTGTTTAATGTCGTACTGCTCAAGGCAAATGGAAATGAAATAACATTGAAGAATGTTTGCATGTATTTGTACAAAGCGTTTAAAAGACGCACTGTATTACTCCGTTAGAATGGTGATGTATTATGTGATCAGGATGGATTAATACTGAGTTGTCATGTTATGCTATATAATTAGTTAATTCATTATTCATTGTTTAACTAAGAAGTGTAAAGTCAAGGTATTGTACCTCCGTCAGAATTGGCTATGGCCTACACTGAATAAACTTCCGCTTCCCTCTCTCTCTCTCTCTCTCTCTCTCTCTCTCTCTCTCTCTCTCCCAGAGAACGTGACTGCCAGTGACATTATGGCGTATTTGCTACAGGGAATGATAAGAAACATGGACAGCATACTTCATTCTATTTACAGAAAAAAATGTGCAATTGACTTCCAGCAGCAGTTCAGCTGTGGACAACGGAAATCTTGTTGACTGTGGATAAACATTTTGGAAGCCTCGATGACAAATCATATCGGTGTTCGATGTTTGTTAATTATTTCCGTGATTTGGTTTCCTTATCGCGATGTTTTTTTTCTGACATTCATTGTTTGTGTGCATTCCTTGACATTCATTTTTGAACAGCCCCACCCCCACCGTAACCCCTGCTTGAGAATGGGCTGTGTAAGCTTACCTCATTAATCCTTTCACGACGGGCGCGGCGGTGCAACGTCACTTCCCTGCAGACGTGTGCACCGCACGTGCTTACAACCTTTGCAGACGCGCGATTTTCGCTCTTTTTGATTTTATTTTGCGTCCTCTAATATAAACCTAACAAACAATTGTTATATATCAACGGAAAGGGTAAAACGCACACTTTGCAATGAGCATAGACTTAAATACATTTTGGGTAAAATAGCAACGCTACAATTACGGAAACAGCATAAGTAAAACGTAGGAGAACACAATCTTGTTTACGTTTGTGTGGTTATTATGACAACAGCAAATGAGGAAGAAAAGGGTCATAACATTTCGCTCTTACTTTGATTAGATGCAGAGAAAGCCTGAGGTATTCAATATGTGAAATCTAAGTGAATTTTTTTTTTTTTTTTTTTTTTAAAGGAAAAGAAATCATTGCACACTGTACACACTTTTCACTGATTTGGCTTCAGATGATACGACGTTTAAAACTATCAAATACACAGAGCAACTAAACCAAGCTCAGATTCTTTTCGATAAACTTGTACACCTTTACCCCCCCCCCCCCCCCCTCCTCTGAACCCCTTTGCTGAACCGTTTCTAACACCCCTTGTCATTCTTCTTCTGCCCGACACGTTAGTGAGGCAGGAAATTCCACATGCGCCTTTTGCAGAAATTCCCAGTGCCAGACGGGTCTCTTTGTTCGGACTATTCTGGGGTCACAAAGGTCATCGCTAGTGCATGTAATTTTACCTTTCCAGTGGCTAGAACCCTGTTCTGAATATTTAGGGCAGCTGCATCCCTTAGACCGTAGACGAGAGAACAGGGGATTCTTTTCATAGTTGTGCTGTCACGGAGGCACGGCACGTCCAGGGAGTACAGCAACGTTAACGTCACCACGGAACTGCTCGTCGTGAACGGGTCGACTGAGTTGTCGTCACTATGGCACAGGCGTCGCGAAAAGGTTAAATCATTCATTCATTCATTCATTTCTTCATACTCCCCCCCCCCCCCCCCCCACCCCCCCCCCGTTTAATTTGTTCCTATAAACAAAACTAGCATTCTGGCATGGATGCAAATGATAAATACGACTGGTTTCTCTCATTGAAAAGCATTCTTGAAGAAGAGAAATATTTTTAAATTGTAACGCATAAATGGCACATATATAGTGTAGCAAAATTTCGAACCAGAACGCTCGGTCTCAACGCAAACCTAAAATGGTTAAGAAATCAAATAATAAATCTTGCCCTGTGTGCAAAGAAAGAGACAGTGTTGAGAATGAAGTATATTTTGTGTTTGATGGTGCCGCATACGCCAATATCCGTAGAGGGTGTACACTTTTCAATGAATCAGTTGCTCAAACAAGAGTTTTAGTAGCGATTTTAGCAAGTGGAAACGTGAAAAGCTGTAGTAGAATTTGCGAAGTATGTCGCAGAAGCGAGTACAGTTCGTAAAAAGAATATCACGAATGAGTAAGATAATCACTTCCTTAAACGTACATTGGCTCAGTAGTTATGTTCATAGCCTGATAGTCTAAGTCAATGGTATATTGTGTATGCGTGCGCGCACGCTTGCGTTTGTGCGTGTGTACATGCGTGCGTGTGTGTTTGTGTGTGTATGTGTGTGTTCCTGTGTGCGCACGGGTGTGCGTGTGTGCGTTTGTGTGTGTGTGAGAGTGTGTGCGTGCGTGCGTGCACGTGTGTGTGTGTGTGTGTGTGTGTGTGTGTGTGTGTGTGTGTGTGTGTGTGTGTGTGTGTGTGTGTTCGCGTGTGTTTGCGTGTGTTTCGATGTGCGCGCGCTTGGGTACATTTGTGTGTATGCGTGCGTGAGTACATGCATGCACGCGCGCGTATGTGTGTGTGTAGTAGTTGTTCTCGTTATTGTGTATAACCAGTCCTTTTACTTTTATCCGAGTGCTTCTTTAAACACAAATCTATGGACATTGAACGCAGGAAACCAAAGTGCATGAAGGATACCGTCAACGTGAAATAAGTACAGGTTATTTAGAGAGGGCTGTGAGAGAATCTTTAGCAATACGAAACTGCAATGAAAAGACTTGTACGATTTAACTGGCCCAAAGTGGATACACAGTTTCTAAACCTATACCAAGAAATACAACATGAGCATGGAAGGTTTTCATTACATACACACGTGCCATTCTTTCTGAAGTTAAAAATGGAAACACCTACTTGCAAAGTGAGGCGACTGTAGGCGGAAATCTTAACAAATTTTAAATGTAATTAATAACGATCCACCAAGAAAACGTAGACAAACGAATCACAAGAGAAAACACGACGCGTTTCGACCTCTTAGGTCTTCTTCGGGTAAGATACAAAACACTCAGGACAACGAAAATGAACGAGCAATCACTTATCTATATTCACTTCAGCGCAAGACAGGCGTTGAAAACATCTAGTTATATTATATGAAAGACAGTGCAGTGGTCTACTGTAATTAATGAAAATTTCTAGTTATATTGTATGAAAGACAGTGCAGTAGTTTACTGTAATTTATCATAACACCATTAATGTCTGGTGTAAGTATTTCCGAATCGTGCATAGCGATCGTAGTGTTATTTTAAGACTTGCTTGCGAAATAATATAATTCCTTACATTTCCTCCATCTAACTTGGTTAAAAATCAAATTATAGCCTCTTACATGGAATGAGTGATGTAAACGTGTGTAGGATTCGTTTCCTTTTTAACTGCATTGTTATGCTTGCTATTAGCTCTTTCATGAAAAAAAGGTTTACAATATGTGCTATATAATCAATGCGTACCTTTCAAATTGAGAAGATTTAAAACGTGTTTATTTCTAATCCTACTTTAGAATTGTTTTATTGT
>JAMYXO010005223.1:12500-15871 GCA_033310375.1 Conus canariensis
GTGGTAAGAGTTGCATAAGATGTGTCGAGAATTCTCAGTTGTTGTTGTTGTTGTTGTTGTTGTTGTTGT
The DNA here is from genome assembly GCA_033310375.1 of Conus canariensis. Taxonomy (NCBI): domain Eukaryota; kingdom Metazoa; phylum Mollusca; class Gastropoda; order Neogastropoda; family Conidae; genus Conus; species Conus canariensis. The sequence continues at coordinate 12,570 of JAMYXO010005223.1, forward strand.
TGTGTGTGTGTGTTTGTGTGTGTGTGCTCGCGCGTGCGCGTATGGGTGTACATGTGTGTGTGTGTGTGTGTGTGTGTGTGTGTGTGTGTGTGTGTGTGTGTGTGTGTGTATGAATGCTCTCTCTCTCTCTCTCTCTCTCTCTCTCTCTCTCTCTCTGTGCCCGTGCGTACGTGCGTTTGTGTGTGTGTTTGTGTGTGTGTGTGTGTGTGTGCGTGTGTGTGCGTGTGTGTGTGTGTGTGTGTGTGTGTGTGTGTGTGTGTGTGTGTGTGTTGTGTGTGTGCCTATGCGTGCTAACACATGTTTTTGTCAGTACAACCATGAGTTAATCTGACAATAAATTGGTTTCAGAGAAACGGAAGATGATGGAGTTATGCACGAGGAGAGAGAGAGAGAGAGAGAGAGAGAGAGAGAGAGAGAGAGAGAGAAAAGAGAGAGAGAGATGACGTCACAGATAACGTCACCAATGGACGTCATTTTTTCTATTGCGTCACTTGCTGTCATGCGGCCTGAAGAAGAGCAGTGGCTCGAAAGCTTGCGCTAAAACAGACGGTGTTTTGTGTTTTTATTGAATTTAATTATATTTTCCACTTGTGAGGAACATTAAGAATCCTTCAAGGATCCACCGATAAACCCAAACGTGAGTAGAATGAGCTTTGAACTGACCATTCATTTGTTTTCATCAAGATGAGCAACGACCAAGATCAATTTGCATCCGCTTCAGCTGGATCTGGTTTACCCCATAAGCTATTTTCTACTTGCTGCAGCTTGACAGACAAGTTGACGCGTTTCAAATCTCACAAGCAGTTTCTGGCCTCATGTCTCTCAAAGGGATTGATGCCGAAAGGCTTAGAGCTTCACTTCGCATTCTCCGGATTACCTGATGATCCTAGTCTGATCAACAACATCAGATCGACTTTGTCTCATGCAGAAAAGACCATCATACGCGCCTGCACTGAGTTCTACGAGGCAGCAGCCCCGGACTTGGATGATCAACTGAACATCGCCAAAACCATGCTGAAAGGCACAGTGAGTGAACGTGAGTACGAGGCTGCTCTTCATCGCCTGAGTTATAAAGAAGAGTATTTGGCAAGAACTTGTAACCAAAGAAAAATGAACAAACTAAGACAGCTTGAAAACAGCAGGGGCCTATCACCACACAGGGCCCAGCATGCTGCCATCAGCCCTGAGAGAACTGACAGTAGGCACAACACGCAGCCAGAAAATATCAGTATGCCGATCTCTCCTGCACCAGTACACGATCGGGCTTTCATTGGAACACCTAACCAGACTGACAGTGAGCGTAAAACACAGTTAGACGCTACCAGAACGACAGAAAATGTCAGCAAGCTGACCTCTCCTGTATCAGTACACAATCGGACTTTCACGGCAACACCTAACCGCATTGACAGTGAGTACAAAACACAGTTAGACCTACCAAAACAACAGTCTCCGCTGCACCAGTGCAGTCACAGGGTCAGCATGCCTCTCAGCCATCTAGGGCGCGTAAACGGAATCGCCGATTTCGACGAAGACACGTCATTAACCCTGAACCGGGTCATGTTATCAACATATCATCTGTGACTCTATCAGATGAACAACGCAAGGTCCTCTCCTACGGCCCCAAATTCTGCCCCACGCCAACATCGTACGATGAACGACGACTGTTGGATGACATGAAGCAGGGGATAAGGCGACTACGCCTGAAGGAGTTCTTCTATGATGAAGACGCCCCTGCAAGATTGCCAGCTACTTTGAAGTTCTACAAAAAGACCTACTGGCAACCACCTACTGGCAGGGACAACGCCCTTGAAGCGTACTGTAACACCATTGAAACACTGGTGGACAACCACATACCCCAACTACCTAAACATCGAAACCTCAGCAAGGATGAACGCAGGGCCATCAAAGAACTAAAGGAGCTGGTTCAGAATAGAAAGGTGAGAATTACACCTGCTGATAAGGGGGGAGCAGTAGTAGTGCAGGACTTTGATCAGTACAAAGCTGAGGCGCACCACCAGCTGAAGAATACTGGACATTATGAAAAGCTGCAGCAAGACACTACAGTCCAAATTGCACAGGTCTCCAACGGACACTTCGCAGATCTACGTGATGCCAAAGTCATTGATGAGAACTGCTACAAATGGGGCAAGATTGTAGATATCAACGCAGTCAGGACTCATCAGTTCTATCACCTACCCAAGGTTCATAAAGACCGCCAGAATCCACCTGGAAGACCTATCATCTCTGGAGTCAATGGACCAACTGAGAATCTGTCAAAACTGGTAGACTTTTGGCTTCAGCCTGTAGTCCGTGCTTTACCATCATACGTGAAGGATACTACACATTTCCTTCAAATTCTGGAAGACTGGAAAACCACGAGTGGACCTTTGCCTGAGGACACCCTGATTGTCACTGTAGATGTGGTAGGACTTTATACCAACATTCCTCATCATGGAGTTGGCGAATCCCTGGCAGAAATGATGAGTGAGTTTGGTCATGTTACAGACAAGATCCCCAGTACCACCAAACTACTGGACATTGTAAATCACATCCTGTCTAACAATGTCTTCAACTTTGACGGAGAGCTCTACCGACAAATACACGGAACAGCGATGGGCACGCCTATGGCACCATCGATTGCCAATGTGTTCATGGGCTGGCTGGAAAAGAGGATCTTGGCACAGTCTCCATGGCACATTGATCTCGCCATGTGGCGTAGATACATCAATGACATCATCATGTTGTGGATGCAGGGTGAGCAGAACTTGAAGGAGTTTCTGACCTGGCTAAACATGCAGCATCCAACGATCAAGTTCACCGCCAGTTATGGAACAGTGGCTATCCCTTACCTGGATGTCAGCATCAGCGTCGAAAATGGTCAGATCACCACTGACCTGCACACCAAAGAAACTGATGCGCATATGTACTTGCCGTTCAACTCATGTCACCCACGACACTGCATGAGGGGGATACCATACGGACAGTGCCTACGTATACGCCGCATTTGTTCTGAGGACGACAAATTCCAGCAGAGAAGCAAAGAACTACAGCAAAGATTGATCAAGAGGGGCTATCCAGCTACACTTGTGGAGGCATCCATTGAGAAGGTGAAAGTTATCTCCAGGAGTGACGCTCTCAACTATGTGAGCAGAAAGAACAATGCAGAGAGAGTGCCGCTCATCATCACCCATAACCCTTCAAATCCTCCACTTGGCCAGTGGCTCAAGACATACATGAAGGTCCTCCATAGAAGCAGGAGGATGACCAAGGCTGTTCCATTTCCTCCAATCGTGGGGAAAGAA
>JAMYXO010005224.1:5000-15862 GCA_033310375.1 Conus canariensis
CTTCAAGTGCCTGTCCATGGTCATTGACATATACGTTGGCAGAGAATGCACATCAATAAATGTTCTATAGAAACTAAACCTGTCACTATTCTGAACATGAAAATTCCAGTCTTGCCACCTACAGTCAGTTAGTCTTTCTTTAAAGGTACGAAGAAAACTGCTCATATCTCCGACACCTTGGTTAAGCCATACGTACCCGAAACCATGTTCATATAATTTCGCCTTAACGCGTGACACCCAGTTTATCTTGCCTCTATTGTCTAGTTCTATCAGCATTTTATAAGCTTTATAGGGTAATCTATGTTCAGTCATCCGAGTTAATTTGAGCCAGTACTTGATACATTTAACGGTGAAGTGCAAAGATATGGGATATCTGTTAGTCTCTCCATACACAAGATCATTTGGGGTTTGTGATGATACACCCAAGAACTTTTTTAAAGCAAATAAATGAACCTTTTCGCATTGTGCAGCAGCGGCATCAAGACCCCACAGTTCAGCCCCATATTGTAGCATAGGCAGGATTTGAGCATCAAACAATTTCAAAAACAAAGCAAGAGATTCATTATTCAGCTTCGACAACTTCTTCATAAAACATAGCAATGCATTTTTGGCTCTGCAAGCAATATCTTTACATGCGAAAGTGAAACTTAATCGCGTAGAAAAATATACACCTAAATATTTATATACATTTACAACAGGCATATTTGCCCCATCGTATGTCCATTTTTCCCGAGAGGAAAGGTAACCCCCTTTTCTGAAAACGATTATATTACTTTTACTCAAATTTACTTTCAGCTGGAGTGAATTAGCTGCCCTTTGCAAACTGTTTAGTTGAGTTTGGAGGCCTATTACTGTCTCAGACATTAATGCCACGTCGTCGGCAAGCAGTAGAATAAATATTTCCATAGCATCATTTACAAAATGGGCACCATGTCTTCCAGAGTTTATCACCTCCAAAGTCAGCTCATTAATGAATAAAGAAAACAAAACTGGGCTGCAAACATCACCCTGCTTAACACCTGATGAGCAATTGATATAATCAGTTAAAGCAGCACCACATCGTACCTTTGCCTTTACACAATCATACATACTCATAATGCATTTATACATCTTTCCACGAATACCGTTTTTTAACAAGATAGGCCAAAGTATAGTTCTATTGATAGAGTCAAACGCTTTCTCAAAATCGATGAAAGCAACATACAACTTACGGTTCAGACAAAATTGTTTTTGAATAAAAGCCAATAATGTGAACATATGGTCTATGGTGGAACGATTTTGTTTAAACCCAGCTTGAAACTCACCTGTAATGTTATTGTCATCAACCCACACTTGAAGTCTTTTATTAATAATTGCACTATACAGTTTGCTGCAAACATTGCACAATGAGATTCCTCTGTAGTTATTTGGATTGGTAACATTACCCTTTTTATATAGTGGCACAACAATTGACTCACACCAACCTTCAGGATATATGCCTCTCTCAAACAAAGAATTAAAAAATTTTACCAAAAATTCCATAACCAGATTTGATTTGCAGGCATTTTTAATAAATTCCCCTATGATTTTATCCGGACCGGCAGCCTTGCGACTTTTCAGTGTTTTCAGCGCAATCAAAACTTCTTCTACTGAGATAGGTTGATTCAAATTATTTTCGCCGTCACCATCGTTATTTTCTTCATCATCATCACCATCATCATCATCAAAAGCAGCAGCAGCAGCATGGTCATCATCATCATCATTATCAACATTGTCATAAACATCATCATTCTTAACAGCATCATAAGCACTTTGGTCACTATTACTTTCTCCCTGAACCAGAACATTATCAAACTTGTCTTTTCTTTCTAACAATTCTTTAAAGTGTACATACCAATCGCTTATGCTAATGTCATTCGATATCTGCCTTCTTTTTGTAGATATTTTACGCACAGATTCCCAGAAATCTTTTTGGTTATTTACAGATCGTAATAAGTCAGTTAGTAGAGTCTCATTGAATTTCTTCTCTTTTCTCTTTAACAAATGTTTATATTCACGTCTTGCTATACATAAAGAAGTGCGATCAGGTGGAGACAAAGTACGCTTAAATTTTGTCAACAAATTGCGTACAGTTTTCTTTGCTGCACGACATTCTTTATCATACCAGTCGTCATCTTTCACGTGCCTACCAATGTATATTTGTTTCTTCATAAAGTCTGCTGCATCTTTTATACAATGATTAAAAACCTCAAGTGCTTCGTTGATATTTATATCTATTAAACTGATCGCCATTTCAAACTGCCTTTGCATGTCGTTTGAACAGATGTTATCTCTGAACACATTGCTATGGGTTTCGTCCCACACAAACTTTTCGAAAATTTGAACATCATCCTGAACACAAATCTCATTATTCATAGGGAAATGAATATATAATTCCAAAGACAAATGGTCAGATTCAATTCTATCAGACACATTCATTCTGATGCTATCAGACACTCTTGAATACAAATCATACGACAGTAAAAAATAATCATCTACACTGTTACCATTATCAGCTATGTACGTGTAATGACCTTGAAGGTCACCCTCACACATACCGTTCAAAATACACAGGTCAAAAACAGTGCACATGTTAAGTAACATTTTGCCATAATTATTAATCACAAGGTCTTCAGAATTTCTGTTCAGGTTCAAAGGCCCACTCAAATGTTGATTAACAAAATCACACACATTGGATTCTAAGTCACAAGATATATTTGAGGTTCTGCTATTTAAATCTCCATTAATTACTATGTACATATCATGTTCTTTGTTATAAAGCAAATAATCACATAAAAAATCTTCCAATAAATTAACACCATTTTCATAATCAAAATGCACATAATATGGTGAGTTCTCTGGCGGTATATAAGCACAAACATACATAATGTGTCTTTCAATGCCGAAAAGGCATTTATCCAACACAAAAGCATAAAAAAGATGAGACTCCACACATATAGGTTTGACAAAAGAACAGAGCTCATTTCTTATCAAACATATAATTCCACCCGAACGTCTTCCGTGTGCCGACAGTTTAACAGCAGGCTTACAGAACAATGTGTATCCTTTAAAAATAGGCACCTGAAAATCTTCTACAAACGTCTCAACTAAACAAACAAAATCAAAGGAACAAACATACGAAACAAAATCATGATCATGTATTTTTGTGAGTAGTCCATTAACGTTCCAATGAAGGAATGAAAAGGGTTTCGTTTTATTACATACATTTACATCATCAAACTCATTATTCATCACTGACGAGGTCAATCTACACACATTTCCATTTGACACATCGTCAACAGAGCTGTTCACGTGTACCGGCGACACAGAAACCTCGTCACAGAATACGGGCGCACAATTCTCACGTGGCGCCAACTCGCTGACACTGTCGCGCTGTGACAAGGCCACCGGCGTCGACTCAGTATGCGTTCCTTCCACAGCAGCGGACAAAAAACAAGGATAAATACAGGACCGGCCTAACCCCTATTTCATTACCACAAGACGATCACCCGAGTCCAACGTATAACGAGTTCCGTCCACAAGGAGATGATCGTGGATCATTGCGGCACGTTTCCCGTCACTTCTTGCCTGTTTAAGATGAGGGGTCAGTTTTCTTCTTATGTCTCTCACTCTTGTGGAAAAGTCCTCCCCTACAAAGATTTTGGTGCCCTTGAGTTTCCGCTTCACTCTAAGTATGTCCATTTTCTGTTTATAAAAAACACATCGTGCAATTATCGGGGAATCCGGTTTGGAACTGACACGATGGACCCTATCGAATTCTACGTCGCGAGACAGTTCCAGCTGATCAGTGATAAGTTCCCTAATAATGTCCTCACACTGCGCGCTTGTCTCATTCTCCTTCCTGGCGAGACCATAGAAGAGAATGTTGTTTCGCCTGGACCTCCCCTCCAGGTCGTCCGCCTTCCTTTCCAGGTTGTCCATTCTCGAGACCAGGTCGTCGTTCCTTCTCTGCAGGTCGTGGTTCTGCTGCCGAAGGTCGTCCACCTCCCGCCTCAGCCCTCTCAGCTCCTCCTGCATGGCCGCATACCCTTCACGGAGAACACGTATGTCCTGCTTGACCTCGTCAAATTTCCGGTCCATCGACTGGAACATGGTCATGAGGTCGGACAGGGACGGCTCTTTCACTGGCTGGTTAGAGGCGCCTCCCTGAGGGTTGACAGGTTTCTCCAGACTCACTCTGCCACTGCTCGCCCCAGTGCTGGAGAATCGGGTCTGCCTGGTGCTGTCGCGTCCTTGTGCAGGGTTGGGGCCAGGATTAGTTTCAATATCTCCACAACGAAGCAGAAGGCTCCCCCAGAACAAATACGTGAGGAGCAGGCCTGCCACAACACCGTCCACTCTCCTTTTCAGCTGCAATATGGCGACTCGCATTGACAGTTTTTGCCTAGCTCGCTTCATCATGAAGACCAGGAAAACAGAGAGGAAGGAGCCACAAGAGGCCCTAAAGTCCAACGCTCCAGATGGCATGGTACTTCTGACGTACACTGACCAAAACTGTGTGGGGTAGGTACACTGGAATCACTGCAAAGCATGAAATCAAACGGAGAGCTATCAGGTGCGACTTGACGCGCGAAACTCCCGTCGGCGCCCCCCCGACTGACAGAGAGAGAGAGAGAGAGAGAGAGAGAGAGAGAGAAAGAGAGAGAGAGAGAGAGAAAGGGGTCGGGTGTCTAGTGACAGAGTGGGGGGCGACGGAGGGCTAGGGATCTGGGGAGTGGGTGGGAAGAGGTGCGGGTAGGGCCGAGAGCAAGTGTGCATGTCAGTGTGTTTTGTGTCCGACGGCAGATGTGCGACTGTATGCTTTGCAATTCCTCAGAGCGTCACAGTCTTGGAAAGCATTTCTAAAAAAACACTTGAATCATCGTCGTCGTTGTGCATCCACGCACCCTCCCCCCCCCCCCCCCCCCCCCCCCATCCCCCCTGCCTTTCTCACGCCCATCCCTTTCACACGCTGCATCCGTCAGTCCCCCCCACCCCCCCTCCAACCTCCAGCCATATGATGTCCTGCATTCGTGCCCACCCTCCTCGCTCGCCCGAGTCAAAGCCTGTGATTGCGCTCCTTCTGCCCTAATACACTCACCCATGTCACACCTTGCATCCACGCCCTTCTGCTCGAATGCACTCACCATCTCTTTATTTGTGTCCGCACTGTCCCAATAAGACACCCATGTCACGCCCTTCATCCGCGCCTCCTATGCGCCAATACGCCCATCATGTCACGCCCTTTATCCGTCCCCTCTGCCCCAATAAGAGACCCATATCACGCCCTTCATTCGCGCCCCCTCTGCCCAAGATGCCCACCATGTCACGCCCGTGATCCACGTCCCCTCTGCCCCTGTACGCCCACCATGTCACGCCCGTCATCCGCGCCTCCTCTGCCCCGATACGCCCACCATGTCACGCCCGTGATCCGCGCCCCCTCTGTCCCAATACGCCCACCATGTCACGCCCATCATCCGCGCCCCCTCTGCCCCGATACAACCACCATATCATGTGCTCCATACAAATCCCCTCTACCCCAATACGCCCACCAAGCCACGCCCCTCACCCATCCCCTCTGCCCCAATACGCCCACCATGCCACGCCCTTCACCCACCCCCTCTGCCCCAATACGCCCACCAAGTCACGCCCTTCACCCATCCCCTCTGCCCCAATACGCCCACCAAGCCACGCCCTTTACCCGCCTCCTCTGCCCCAATACGCCCACGATGCTACGCCCTTCACCCATCCCCTCTGCCCCAATACGCCCACCATGCCACGCCCTTCACCCGCCCCCTCTGCACCAATACGCCCACCATGCAACGCCCTTCACCCACCCCCTCTGCCCCAATACGCCCACTAAGCCACGCCCTTCACCCGCCCCCTCTGCCCCAATACGCCCACCATGCCACGCCCTTCACCCATCCCCTCTGCCCCAATACGCCCACCATGCCACGCCCTTCACCCATCCCCTCTGCCCCAATACACCCACCAAGCCACTCTTCACCCATCCCCTCTGCCCCAATACGCCCACCATGCCACGCTCTTCACCCGCCTCCTCTGCCCCAATACGCCCACGATGCCACGCCCTTCACCCATCCCCCCTGCCCCAATACGCCTACCATGCCACGCCCTTCACCGCCCCCTCTGCCCCAATACGCCCACTATGCCACGCTCTTCATCCGCTTCCTCTGCCCCAATATGCCCACCATGCCACGCCCTTCACCCATCCCCTCTGCCCCAATACGCCCACCATGCCACGCCCTTCACCGCCCCCTCTGCCCCAATACGCCCACTATGCCACGCCCTTCACCCGCCCCCTCTGCCCCAATACGCCCACCATGCAACGCCCTTCACCCGCCCCCTCTGCCCCAATACGCCCACGATGCCACGCCCTTCACCCATCCCCTCTGCCCCAATACGCCCACCAAGCCACGCCCCTCACCCATCCCCTCTGCCCCAATACGCCCACCATGCCACGCCCTTCACCCGCCCCCTCTGCCCCAATACGCCCACCATGCCACGCCCTTCACCCGCCCCCTCTGCCCCAATACGCCCACCATGCCACGCCCTTCACCCGCTTCCTCTGCCCCAATACGCCCACGATGCCACGCCCTTCACCCGCCCCCTCTGCCCCAATAAGCCCACCATGCCACGCCCTTCACCCGCTTCCTCTACCCCAAAACGCCCACCAAGCCACGCCCTTCACCCACTTCCTCTGCCTCTCTATGCCCATCATGTCACGCCCTTCATTCACGCCTGCTGTGCCCCAAAACGACACCCATGTCATATCCTTCATCTGCGCCCCTCTTCACCAAAACGCCCACTATGTCATGCCCTTCAACCGCGTCTCCTCTGCCTCAATAAGACACCCACGTCACACCCTTAATCTAGGCCCCTCTCTGCCCCAATATGCACACCAAATTACGCTCTTCATCTGCGCCTCCTCCGCCCCAACACGTTCACCACATTACGCTCTTCATCCGCGCCCCCTCCGCTCCAGTATGCCCACCATGCCAAGCCTTTCATCCACGCCTCCAGTTCCCTGATAGAGCCACCATGTCACGCGCTTCATCTGCGCCCCCTCTGCCCCGAAACACCCACCTTGTGTCGCCCTTCATCCGCGTCCCCTCTGCCTGACCTATGTCATACCCTTCATCTGCGCCCCCTCTGCCCCGAAACACCCACCTTGTGTCGCCCTTCATCCGCGTCCCCTCTGCCTGACCTATGTCATACCCTTCATCTGCGCCCCCTCTGCCTCAATACGCCCACCAAATTCTTTTCTTTATCCGCGCGCCCTCTAACCCAATATGCACACCGTCTCGAGCCCTTCATCCGCGCCCCCTTTGCCCCAACACGTCCCCCATGTCACACCCTTGATCCGCACCTCCTCCGTCCCTTACACGCACCATGTCATGCCCTTCATCCGCGCCACCTCTGCCCCAATACGCCCACGTAATCCGCCTCTTCTATCCAGATACGCCCATCATGTCCAGCCCTTCATTCCCCCCCCCCCCCCCCCTTGCCTAATGGGACTGCCACGTCATGCCCTTCATCCGCGCCCTCTCTGCCTCAGTACGACGGCTGAACGAGCGATCGACCGAACAAAAGTACAAACGAATGACTGAACGCGACTGAACAAAGTCTGAACGACCGACTGACTGGATGAATGATTGAACGAGCGACCGATCGAACAAATATACGAACGAATAACTGAACGACCAACTGACCGACTGAACGAATGAACAAATGAACGAGCGACCGAACGATCGACCGAACAAACGCACGAAAACAAACAAAAAACGAACAAACGAACAGTCAAACGAATGTACGAAAGAAAGGAATAGATGAAGAAAGAGAAACAAACAAGAAAGAACGAAATAAATGTCACATGTAGTGCACCGCAGAATGAAGAGAAGAGAGAGAGAGAGAGAGAGAGAGAGAGAGAGAGAGAGAGAGACAAAGAAGAGAGAGAGAGATGATGATGATGATGATGATGATGATGATGGTGGTGGTGGTGGTGGTGGTGGTGGTGGTGAGGAGGAGGAGGAGGAGGAGGAGGAGGAGGAGGAGGAGAATGAAGGAGAGGAAGACACCTCGAGAATGATTGACAAGATGGCATGAACAGAACGTGAGAAAGATGAACGATAGACAAGAACGAATGTGCAAAACGTAAAACCGATGAACGGTTGACTGGAGAAAAAGAGGAGAACGTGGAAATGAACAATAACGGTCGAAGGGAGACGACGACAACGACTGGAGTAGAATCAATGAAGGACCGGAGGGGAAGAAGAGAACGCCAGAACGGTAAATGAATGATGGGCCTGGGAGAAAAAAGATCATAAGACTGATGACTAATAGAGAGAACTCGAGAACGATGAACGATTAACGGCAGAACTTGACGCATGCCAAATGACGGACAGAATTAGACTAGGACAGCGTGGTGATTGTGAATGGCAGGCAGGATAGAAAAGGAGAACGCATGCGAGTTGAAATGTGATGAAAATGAATGATGGTCAGAATGAGGAGAGGACAGCATGCTAATGGTGAATGTTAGACGGGACGAAAATAAGATTATGAAAACTTTGAGAAAGACGTGGATAACAACGACCAAAAAAAAAGCCTTTCAATCTGTGAAAAATTTACCAACGCAAATTAAAGCCAGCACCACTCAGGACAAAGACGTTGGTTGTTTCACGCAAAAACAAAATTTTAATAAGATAGAGCAAACTTTGCTTTGAGCTCCACAACAAAAAGAGCAAAAGAGATCCAAGCATAACAGTTCAGGATTCATCAAATGTAGATGACTTTCCAACACTCTGTCGAAGAAGTCGTAGCAGCAGTGAAGTCGCTAAAACATGGCAAGGCTGCATGCATTGATAACATCCCTCAGAACACTTGAATATGGCGGAAAGGCAATAACTGATATATTAACTGCCATCTGCGACTAAATCTAGCACACTGACGAGTGGTTCACGCCAGAAGAGACTCGATCACTAATCGTCACACTTCCAAAGACAGGAAATCCTCAGCACTGCCAGAATAACCGCAAGATCAACTGGAAGAGCAACGTAAGCAACGTAATGTTTAATATTATTCTGAATAGATTACAGTTGCGAACGGACACCGTTGTATCTAAATGGCTGAAGTATCATTGAACAGATCTTTAACCCTTCGCCAAAAACTCCTGCAACACCAGGAGTTCTATAACGTCTTCACAGACTTCAAAAAGGCGGTTGATAGAGTCTGTCCAGACTGTTATGAAGAAATGTAATATGGGAACGAAGTTAATCAACAACACCCACCAAGTATACGTCAGAGTGACCTGTGCAGTACTCACAAAGGGCGCGACTAGAAAGTCGTCCACATATCAGTTAGGATTCGTCAGGGTCCCTTTTCTCTCGACTACTTTTCATCATAGCCCTGGACTGCATCGTCAATGATCCACTTGAAGATCATGTCAACACAATCAGCACTGTAAGAAGAACTCTCACAAACCTTCACTTTGCAGATAACTTCAATGGCCTGTCGAGCACTAAACAAGAACTCATTAAGCTTGTGAAAACACTGGATGAAACATCTATGAGACGCAGTACGGATATCAAAACCGAGAAGACAAAGCTAATGGCCAGCCACAACACCACCTCCAGTACCAATATAACCACGGATAGAAGCTAGGAACTGTTAAACAGTTCATATATCTGGGATTCATGTCAGCCAGGAACTGTTAAACAGCCTGGGATTTGTTTTCAGCGATGGGGGAATTTAAATCAAATATCTTCTCAGCAGCAGCAAAGACTATATAAGTTCTGCCCAGACTGAGCCTTGTATGGAAAGACAATAACATCTCAGTGAAACACAAATCTGGCTTCTGCATGTACGTATGTATTTCATTTTCCTATATGTATACGCGGCATGGAATTAGAAGAAAGAACCCCACCACAATAATGATGTGACACTGCAAGACGTACGTCAGATATACTGATTATATTAACATTGAACAAGTGCGCCAGACCATCGAAAAGCACATCAGACCATACGAAATTTTGCTGACACCAGCCAAGTAAAGAAACAAAATTGGCATTGTCATGAAGATCCAACGGCCCCGCGAGACCAAGGGAAAGACAGAAATAATGGACTGAACATTGCAGAATGGACAGGGAAACCGTCTGTAGAGCCCAAGGCTTCAGAACACAACCGACAGAATTGGAGGAATCTGGTGAACAGTTCTTCAATGCGATGCCCCAGTGACTTCACAGGGAAAAAGAAGTGGATATTAGTGATACCAAGACAATTTTTGTTCATGCAGAACGTGTGCGTGATTCTAGGACTGAGCCATCTGTTAACAATTTTTTTCAATAATTTGAATACATGGTTTTAATATGTTCTTGAGTCTTAGCAAACAAAATGCTTACTTTATCATCTTTCTCAGATGATAAAATATTAATGTTTTCACCTGTCTCCAGTACAATATAATCATTATCAAATTTGATCTGTCCGTTGTCTTAATGAGGCATGATAATTACTGTTGAACCTGATGAAACAGATGAAAGAACAAAATTGCATTTTTTTGTATAGCTCATTTCTATAATTTCTAACTGTCTGGAGAGAGACAACGTGAGTCTAGCTCTTTTCAGACACTCGTTGCCAGAGTCTGTAAATACCTTCTTTGTTTCTGAATTCAAGAAAAAAAAGACTTCGAATTAAAACGATAAACTGTTTACTACTTACCTTATTCTGAAAAAAAGATAGTAAGCCAGCTTAATTGTAAGAATTCAATACATTTGTATGTATCGGATTGCCAAGAGCTAATTAAACAGCTCTCCTGTTTGTAGATTGTATTT
>JAMYXO010000521.1:0-25000 GCA_033310375.1 Conus canariensis
TCCCCCCCACCCCCCCCCCCCCCCCCCCGCTCTTACGCTTTCGTCTGATAAGATTTTCTCGCTTCACACGGCGTGTCTGACGTCTGTCACTCCACCCCCCCCCCCCCCCTTCCCTCCCTTTTTTTTTTCTTTTTCCGCCCTCCCCTTTTCCTGCTCCCTTTCCCCCCCCCCCCCCACCTCTCCTACTTCTCTCTTCCCTTTCTTTTTAGCTTAGCCCACAGCTAAGGTAAATTCTATCTCTCTTATGTCTTTGCTGAAAATATTGCCGTGATTTTTTTTTTTTTTTTTTTGTTTTTTTTTTGCCACAAGTGTAATAGAAACTCCTAGAAACATATTATTTTCTTTTATTTATAGACTAAAAGAATCGTTTGGTAAGAAAATAACACAAGTTTTCAGTCCAACGAAAATGTATGTTCGTTATCTTATTAACGACGCTGATTACAGATATAGTGTATCATTGTATGGAAGTTATGCCAAATTTGCGACTGTTTGGAATCATTGAAAATTGTACATTTTTTCTTTAGCTGTCAGGTATCAAGGATGTTAACTAAGTTCTGCCGTCTTTTTTTTTTTTTTTTTTTTTACGGGGTGCAAAAATGTGCTGCCTCATCGTGGGGCTGTTAATCTAATTACCCTGGGTTAGGAAAGAATGAATTTCTTCTTCTTCTTCTTCTTCTTCTTCTGCGTACGCAGGCTGATACTCCAGCGGACACCCCCTGTATACAAAGGCAAGGATTAATCCCATCTACCCAACAAAGGCAGTGAAGTTTTATGTGTATGGCCGTTTCTTTTATCCCGCCATTAAGGCAGCCATACTCCAACTTCGGGGAAGGTGCATGCTATGTGTAACGTGTCATCCATACCAACGGCCAAACTGGCCTTCTCTTCCGAAAGTTGGTGATGGGATTTTACATGTGTGCGAGATGTTAT
Source organism: Conus canariensis (assembly GCA_033310375.1). Classification (NCBI taxonomy): domain Eukaryota; kingdom Metazoa; phylum Mollusca; class Gastropoda; order Neogastropoda; family Conidae; genus Conus; species Conus canariensis. The sequence goes on from JAMYXO010000521.1 coordinate 931, forward strand.
GCGTGCGTTCACACACGGAACCTCGGTTTATAGTCTCATTCGAAGAATGAACGAGTTCAGCGAGTATTAGGACACGCGACGATTCGCGACATAACAAAGGGACACAACCACGGGCAAACAGAGGGGAGAGGATCAGCCAGCAGTGGCGCCCCTTTACCTGATACGTGGACCCTGAACTTGCTGTGTCCAGGGCTGAATTCCTTATAGAGCAAGGTTTCACTAAATCTTTCGCCTCAAGCCGATGACAGCGAGGCTGTTAAAGGAACCAACAAAGACACAATGCTTGGTGGGAGCTGCACAGACTGGCGTTTCCAACAGATCTGATTTCTGAATCTGGATCCAGAGTTGATCACATTAGCACTTGTGGATTGAAAGGTGTAATTTTAGAAAGAAAAAAAAAGAAAAAAGAAAAAAAAGAGAGGCAACACCCAAGAACTGTCTGACTGGGACTACACTGTCTGACAGATATAGATCTCTGGGACGAACCTTTCACCCTTACAGCCACGGCACAGAGCAGCAGTAATGAAGGTCAGGATAGTATTTCGGAGGCGCTGTTATGAGATAGAAAACCAGTCAAGATGGGGGACGGGGAGGGGGGGGAGGGGGGGAGGGGGGGCGGGGGGCGGGAGGATGGGAGGGGGGGGGGAAGGTTAGGGCCAGCAGCAGCAGTGAGTGTAGAAGGGTTGGTGCGGCTTAAAGCGTGCTTGTGAAACAACTGGCCAGCGTGACAGAAGTTATAACGCGCGCGCGCGCGCGCGTGTGTGTGTGTGTGTGTGTGTGTGCGCGCGCGCGCGCGCGCGTGCGTGCGTGCGTGCGTGCGTGCGTGCGTGCGTGCGTGCGTGCGTGCGTGCGTGCGTGTGTGTGTGTGCGTGCGTGTGCGCGCGCGGGCGTGTCACCATTCCTAGCTGCCTCATCCTGGTCAGTCATGTGGCGAGTATTCATTACATGTGAGTCCCACGTAAGCATCACCTTTCTTGTCTAAAATCGTCCTGGTTTACAATAACCACGTAATGATCTAATATCTCCAAACTTTCATAGCAACCCGAGTGTAGATACATTGCACAGTTTTTTCTTCAACAAAAGAAGTATCTTCTTAGGAAAAAAACACTGTTTTTTCCCTGTGTAAATGTTCTGAAAAGATTGAAGAAGTGGTTCAGCAACAGTCACAGCGTCAAATTCTGTGTGATTTGATGATGGAATGATTATTCTGTGCGGCTTTTTTTTTTTTAAGTCCTTGAAGTTTAGATATTGTGGTAATATTCATATATTCCTTGTTTACGTCCCTTTGTGAGAAACAATGACCTATTTGAATACAAATATTCGTTAATTCTCTCTCTCTCTCTCTCTCTCTCTCTCTCTCTCTCTCTCTCTCTCTCTCTCTCTCTCTCTCTCTCTTCTCTCCCCTTTGACTCTGCTTTCTATCATTGCTTGTTTGTTAAAACTGAATTTGCAACCAAAACACAAAAAAGTGGGAAAAAATAAAGAAATGAATAAATAAAGGAACTGTCAGTCATACTGTGATATATAATTCAAAGGGATGAAGGATAGGGATGGGGGTGAAAAGAAAGACAGGGAGGAGAGATCTGAAAGGAAGAGGGAAAAACGAACAAAAACAAAGCATTTTTCAAAAACGGATAGGAAGAGGGGGGGAAAACCCAAACAAACAAGTCATTTTTCACCACAAAAAAAAAAAAAAAAAAAAAAGCGAAGCATATGAAACATGGAGAAAGTTGTCGATGGATTGCGTGTGGCTGAGGCGTAAAAAAAAAAAGAAAAAAAAAAGAAAAAAAAATCACGGGGAACCAAAATTCCCCAGCAAACCGCGTCTTTTAGTCACCGGGGATTCCCCTTTCTACTTCTTGCCCACCCCCTTGCGAAACCGGGATTTCCCTTTTTCATTTTCATTAAATTCCGTCTCCGTCACGGCGTTTGTGTCAGTGAGCGTACCGCAATCGGTGGAGAGCGTTGAGAAAGACAAGACAGTGAGTGCACTGATGAAGATATGTGTGCAGTATGAACTCTTCTGGCGGACATGACTGGAAAAGAACAAGGGCGTCTGTGTAGGAATCGTTAGTATTCTCTGTAGGTGTGCTGCTACTCCGTGTGTTGAGGGAACAACTCAGTCTGTTAGACGCATATTTCAAGAACAGTGTTCTACGGTCTTGGGTCTGTGGTGCTGAATACCGCTCTGCTAGCTGCAGGAGAGGTTTAAGTGCAGGAATATTCCTCTGACGCAGAATGAATAATGTTTGTTAGTGTTGTGCAAGGTTGAGGCGTTGCTGTCGCATTTTAACCACGAACTCTCGTCTCGTAGACGGAACTGCTGTTTTCAGCTGTCTATTCACTGAGTTGTGTGGGACATCGAATCGTTTCAGCTGCCTCTGTCGATAACACTGGCCGACTAAGACAGATCCTTGAGAAGAACATTGTCTCCCGTCAGTGGCGTCATCAAGACTGAATCATCTTCATTTTCACACATCTTTCGACTTTTTACTGAAACCGAAGAGGAAACGGCCAGGTAAGGCTGGTTTCGATTAATTATTTGTCATGTGCAAGCCACGCCCCTTTGACGGGACAATGAGGAAACAGAGCTATTTACGTGTGGTTCGGAAATACCCGATCCAAAGACTTCTTAGCATGTATTCTCTCTCTCTCTCTCTCTCTCTCTCTCTCTCTCTCTCTCTCTCTCTCTCTCTCTCTCTCTCTCTCTCTCTCTCTCTCTCAAAATCAAAATCAAAAGTCATTAGCTTTAAAGGCCAACTTAAAGCGTTCTCGTCATTGATTTTCATGTTGCTTTTGTTGCTGCTGTTGTTGCTGCTGTTCTTATGGTTGCTGTTGTTAAATTTGTTGTTGTTGTTGTTGTTGTTGTTGTTATTGCTGTTGTTGATATGTTTTTGTTTTCATGGCTGCTGTTGTTGTTGTCACTATTGTTGTTGTTGTGGTTCTTGTCGTTACTTTTGTTATTGCTGCTGATGTTGCTACCGCTTTTTTGTTGTTGGTGAAGGTGATTTTGCTGTTGTTGTTGTCATCGTTGTTGCTGTTGTTGTTGTTGTTGCTCCTGCTGTTGCTGTTGCTAGCGTTGTTATTATTGTTGCTGCTGTTGGTGGTGGTGGTGCTGTTGGTGGTGGTGCTGCTGTTTTTGCTGTTGCTGTTACTGTTTTGGCTGCTGTTGTTGATGTTATTGTTGTTGTTATTGTAAATGCTGTCGCTATTGTTTTGTTTTGTTGTTTTGGTTTGTTTGGATGCTGAAATAGATAGATAGATAGATAGATAGATAGATAGATAGATAGATAAATACATAAATAGATAAATGAACACATGCATGCATGCATACATACATACATACATACATACATACGTATGTACATACATGCATACATACATACATATATACATAATAAAACCGAAATGTTTTGTTTATTATGAAAGTAATAGACACAAAAGCAAAGAAACAATAGAATGAATGGGATGTCATGGAACTCTCTCTATATTCGCAGAGAGCCATTTCTTGAAAGGAATTAGACCAGAAACTGATCACCTCTCTTGTTCTTCATCCCTCGCGTCCCTTCCTCAGTTCTTGCGTCCCTGCGTCCCCCTCTTTCCCTGCCATCCCTCCTCCACACCCTCACCCCCAACCCCACTCCAACCCCTCTCTTCCACCCTTCCCTTTCCCTTCACTGTTCCATCCCACTCCGCTGTCTCACGCCAACCCCGACCCCGCCAACAACCAAATGCCGATCACCCCTCTTCCTCTCCACACCTCCCTCACCGCTTTCTCACCCCTCCCCTTCCAGCCTCTCGCCTCACCCTCATCTTCCCCTTCTTCTCTCTCCTACCTTGTGTTTTCGTGATAATCTGACTCCAAATCTACAACTGACGTGTTCGCAAGCTTAGGACAGTGTCAGTGTTATGTCTTACTGCTGCTGCGAAGTCGTGCATGTAATGAGATAGGTGGGTAACTGACAAGTTCCTCAGCGCCGTTATCTGGCGATTTCGGTTGTTTTGATGCCATGGATGTCAGCCCAGTGGAACACCACACCTCCAGGTTAGGTCAGGGTCGGGGATGTGCTACGGCGCCATGCCATTGATTGAATAAAAACTGATTTTATTCGGTTCAGATGCAATTTCCATACGGTCTAATTGTCTAGGTAAAATCATACTTTTTAGCGTACCAGATTTCTCTGATGTCATTTTGTTTGTTTGTTTGTTTGTTTGTCTGTTCGTTTGTTCGTTTGTTTGTTCGTTCGTTCGTTCGTTCGTTCGTTTGTTTGTTTGTTTGTTTATTTGTTTGTTTGTTCGTTTGTTTGTTTGTTTGTTTGTTCGTTTGTTCGTTTGTTCGTTTGTTTGTTTGTTTGTTCGTTTGTTTGTTTGTTTGTTTGTTTCGTTCGTTCGTTTGTTTGTTTGCTTGCTTGTCTTATCAGTCACTTCGCTCTCAGGTTCCAGAAAACTTTCTAGAACACAAAAACAAGAGAATGGGCTGTCAAAACTTCAGACTAAAATTACTTTAAGAAAATTTCAGAAAGAGAGGAGGTTAGTTACCACCGCCAAGGACATAGACAAAGTACAGGACAAAACACAATGCATGTAGACCTCTTGGGTCTTCTTCAGGCAAAACCAATCAACATTTAGGACAGTGAAAACGAAGAACGAGAAACCATCTATCTTCTCATATTCGGCGCAAGATCAATATGTATTGTGTTTTGTCCTGTACTTTGTCTATGTCCTTGGCGGTAAGAAACCCCCTCTCTTTCTGAGTTTTGCTTCATTTTCCGCCCTCAGTCACTTCGTTTTAAAACTTACTTTCAGAAAAAAAAAAAAAAAAAAAAATATATATATATATATATATATATGTATATATATATATATTAAAGAGAGTGAGAGACAAGAGCAAATTACTCGCACAGAATTTCCCAGAGGTGGGGGTAAAATTTGTATTGAAAGACCACCCGGCTTTCCCACGGGGGTAGTAGTTTTCTATGTAAGTGGACGCAGACTGGTTCTGTAAAGGGCAAATCATGTGTGAATAAAACGCGAAGGTTGATAACATAACTGAATTTGAAAAAAAAAAAGAAAAAGATTTTAACACGAATAAATATTTCTTACATAACCAAATCAATAAACACATTGGGACTGACATTTTGTGTAAATGAAAAATTCTGAAGAAGGCAATAAATGATAGATGAATAGTGATAAAAAAACTATCAATATTCTCTCGTAATTTTTCGCCTAAAGACTCAGGAATCTGCTATGGTAGGCGACTGGTGTCAAAAGCTAGAACCCACAATGTATTTTTCTTCAGTCAAGTCACGTTCACAACGAATGGAGGGTTATAAAAGTTACACACCAGTCAATATGATGATGTTTGTGTGGTATTAGTTATTATTCTTGTGCAGGTCCATTAAAATGTTAAAGCCTTGGTGATTTACTTCTTGGGTCTTTTTCTTCACTATTTGTTACACCATTGGTCCGTTTGACAGAATCTGCAGACAGACAGACAGACAGACAGACGGCACAAAAGACCTCCCAACATAAAAGAAAGAGAACTAGGCATTTAAGCTTGCTTCCGTTATTATATGATCGGACCTTTAACGCAAACAAGAAAAATAGATGTCGACTTTGAGAGTTAAAATTCAGAAAGGTCATCTCGCGAATGGCGTGTAGCTATTCCCTTGGAACAACTAACCACTAATCACTAGCAATTTTCATGTGGACAATGACATTGTACATACTAATCGGCATCACGCCATTTTCTTTTCAGAGCCGCTTTGACCCCACACACCGACGAAGGCCCTGCATCCAAACCGTCCACGATGGCCAATCCAACTCACTTCCTCAACATTCAGATCGCCCCAGACCCACCCTTGCTGCAGAAGATCAAGCACCACCAGCAGATGCTTCAACTCACTCACCAGAGTCCTGGTGGTGGTAGTGGCGGTGGTGCGGCAGAGGGCAGCAGGTCCCCTGAAGAACTGCCGGCGATCGTGGCTGAAGAGAACCTCCACCTCACCGTCGGCGTCCTGGGCTTGGATGACCCCGAGGAAGAAGCCCGCGTCATCCAGCTCTTGCAGGATCCGGAAACAGTGCGCGAGGTGAGAAAGCTGTGCGAGGGCGCTACCGTCACCGCTCGGCTCCGCCCCATGGAGGTCTTCCCGCCTCTGAACGCACCCCCGGACTCCCGCGGTCCGTGCGCCGTGGTGATCCGTGTGGACGAAGCCGAGTCCCAGACTTTGATGCGTGTGGTGAATCACCTCCGACGAGTCTTCGCTCCTTTCCTTAGAGAACGCACCAGGGAGGCCGGGCTGCCCTACCGCCCTCACGTGACCCTGGCCGGCAACTGTTACCATGACAACGACCCGGCCAGCCTGATCCGGGTCAAGGACGGGGTGCAGGACTTTGGAGAGTGTGTGGCGAACAAGGTGTACCTGTCCAAGCTGAACGACACCACAGAGGACGGGGTGTTCAGGCACCACGCCACGCTGCTCCTGGAGGACGACGCCCCGCTGTCAGCTGGAGAAGCCGCCAGGAAAACGTTGAGTGAGCAGGGGCAAGCAAAAAACAAGTAAACTCAACAACAACAACAGCAACAACAACAGCAACAACAACAATAACAACAACAGCAGCAGCAGCAACAGAAAAGAAAATCAACGAACAGGTATTCAAACCTGGCACTCTATGGGACAATACTAACTTTCTAAGCCCGTAATATTCTTTTCAGGACGGGGGGGGGGGGGGGGAGGGACAGGAGGAAGGTTCGCAAGGAAAACCGTTCTTACCGTAAAAAAAAAACTGTGATAAGGTCTTTGTTTTGGGGATATGTCTCAGTCAACGATTAAAACTTTTTCTCAACAACAGCAGCAGCAGCAGCAGCAGAAGCAATTTTAAAAAGGATAAGAAAAAAGTTTACTAAAGCTGATTTTCCTATAATCATGATTTTCTAGAAGAATGATAACTTTTTTACCCCCAAAAAATCATTTATCGTCTTCGTTTTCTTAAAATGAAAATAACTGTTATCCTCAGGAGGAAAAAAAAAAAAAAAAAAAAAAAAACAGTGAAGATACTTGATTTCCTTTTCAAAGGGATTCATCTGAACGTTGGACATCCGTCGCTGGACATACTGCTTTCGAAAATGACTGAAACCTTTTCGATAGGATCGGCACCTCATCCCAACTATTTTCCACTGAGTCAGACATGGCTGTCAATGTATATGACAAGGCTTTTGTACAGTCATCTACTTTCATGAACTCATTCAGCTGAAGATTTCAAGCCGCAGGTGCTGTGCTGCTTATTGCTCTTTTCGCAATGTTTTCTTTGGCACCGGGAAAGTGCCTTCCCATTCAAGCTAAACCCATTCTATAGGTCAAGGGTTGTGTGAATTTTATTTAAATGACTTATGAGTTGACTTTAACGTGGTGACAACCCTGATATGGCCCTTTGCGGTCGGCTGGGCTATAAGCAACATTACCTTACCTTACCATTCTAATGGTATATTTCAGACCATGCCGCTGGAGAGAAAAGCGAATCTACTTCTGGGGTAGCGAAAAGGTGCAACACCATCTTCATGGTGACAGTTACTGTGTCAAGTGCGTGAAACCTCTCACAAAAGGCATTAAACGCTTAGAGGCAAAAGGGACGTTGTACGTGGTATACAAATAGGTAATAGAACCATTAACAAGTATGCCTTACCCATCGCACACGGTCGAACCGTGTCAAGGAGGACGAAGCGGTCAGGTGACAGATGGCACCTAAGGTAGTAAGGAGTTCGGACCTGCCCGATAGCGAAAGGGGAGAGGAACGTAACCACCAGGACCTCGGTGCACCAAGTGAGCGCTAAATACTCAGTCAGCTGAGGTTCTTTTGTAAACAGTCAGTGAAGAGCAGGAGTCTTGGACTCGTTCGGATGGTATTGCCGTGGGTCACTGGGTTGGTTCTATTGTCAGGCTGGTTGAACGCGCGTGGATGTTGTTATCGTAGCCCTCTTTAAGATAATTACTGTGTTAAAGTGGCCTCCGAAGTCGGCGGGAATTTTCGATGTCCATCTGGTGCCAAGTGTTTGTTTGCTAATCAATTTGGTAGGGATGTGTGTAAATGCAGATGTGTGGAGAATGTAGCGAATGGAGAATTCAGGGTATTTGTGAACTAGGGGTTTGAGAAGCAGCATGGACAAAAGCATGGCCCGAAGGGGAATCCTTTGTTTCCATCCCTATATAAACTGAGGGAGAACAACGTGAAGAGAAGAACACCACAAGAGAGAGAGAGAAGACAGAGGAGAGAGAGAGAGAGAGAGAAGAGAGAAGGGTGGGCAGGACAGAGAACGGGTCGAGAGAAACGTGGTCTGGGAGATAGAAGAGACAGCAAAGTCTTAGGGAAAGACAAGCTGGAAGAGAAGAAAACTAAGTTTGAAGCCCAGAGGTGGGTGAAGACAGACAAACTGAATTTGAACCCAGAGGTGGGTGAAGGAGACGAAGAAGAAGAGTTCTACGTCGAGATCCCAGAGACGACCACGAAGACCCAGTCCTGAAACCTGGAGCCAGTCAACCAAGGGCCTCACCATCAAGCAGTGCTGAAGAAGACGTGAAGAGACTTTTCAAGAACTGTGGTGTGGTGTGAAAGCGTGGTTGTGTGTGTGAAAACCTGGCCAGGTAAGAAGTCATTTTTATTATAACCCGGGATTAGGAAGTATTGATCTTTTATGTGTTGATTTGTTCATTTTGTGTAATTGGATTTTTCATGTTTGATCATAAGTAGCATAGAAATTGTATTTCTTGTGCTCAGTTGTGTTAGAAGAGAAACGAATGCGTGACATCCCATTCCCAGAGAGAGGTGAATGTTTGGTGGGCGTATGAGTGTGCATATGCGTGTACGAGTGCAAAGATAACCTTGGTGTGTTAAACCTGACTAATAATACACCAACTTAGTGCACTTAAGCAATACCATCACGATTTCCCCGTCCTGGACATACTGTTACAGCAAAAATCGCCTAAGTAGAAATGAAGAGAGTGTGATTCCTTTTGTCCGTTTACGGACACGGCAACCGATACGATTACGTGTACGTTTATCTTGACTGGAGCCTGTAGCTAACAATACTCAACTGGATTGTGTCACATTTTCTCAAGTTGAGTCATTCCTCTTGACAACTGCTTCACTTCAGGTAGATCTGAACTTTGGGGATGAGGACTCGACTTACTCAAGATAGATCTGCACTTTCCTATAGAGTCAAACTCTACAGCAGCCAAAACAGACGATTCTATATTTTTCCGGTTATAAGACATTGTTTGAAATCTGCATTTGCATCACTTAGGCCTACCACTGAGAGGAGAACTCTCCGAAAATGTCTTCGTTTGCAACGATCTGATCGTTAGTCAACTGGGAAGCATGTGGTTCCAGCTGATATGGCATTAAACCGTGGAGGTCTCCAATGTCATGCTGTCTTCGCTGGCATGTTCCATAATCGTAATGATAATTATAATCACGGGTTTCGCAATACAGATGAAACAGCAAGCTAATATGGTCGATCCATCTGAATCGCTTTCTGCAGCTTTTTCGTTTTCTCGTTTTTGATAAGCACGTGGTATCAGGAGGCCTGACTTAAGCTGAGTGATGATCTGGTCGATGACTTCCTTCAGCCTTCAGTATAGCCGGGCTTCTATATACCGAGATGCGTCACTGAACACGAGAACACGTATGGAGTTAGGTCCCTTGCTTCACGCGTGTGAACACGGCCCATCCCTAAAGTGAGAGAGAGAACTGTCGGAGAGCACTGCAGTGTGAACAATTGTACTAACGCTCGCTACAGGACATCTGGCAAAGGGACAACAGTTTGGTTTGGTTTGGTGTCGGTTTGGTGTGGGTTGGGTTGTTGTTTGTTTGTTTCTTCGTTTGTGTGTGTGTGTGTGTGTGTGTGTGTGTGTGTGTGTGTGTGTGTGTGTGTGTGTGTGTGTGTGTGAACGTTCCTAAATCATTCTATGCATATTCTTTGATACGTTTTAACTTTTAAACTCTTAGAAATTATCTAAAAGTCATGTAAATCTCGACTGATTCGTTCAACATGAAACAGGCATTTGTACCATCGAAGGCTGGCAAACATCTTGGTGAAAGTTCTTTTTGCTTTGGATTTTCATTCACATTTTCAAGGGATCGTTTCTGAAATAATAAGTTCAGCTTAGTAAAATACAGACCTTAAACGAAAACATACGATGATTTCGTGTATTGACTAGAGTGGAGAATACACTGACGTCTCGACTCGAGGAACCTTCTTCAAAATAACAAGGAATGATGAAAAGAACGTTATTCTGAGGAAAGTTAAGTACAATAACATTAATGACGTTGAATTTGGCGAAAGACAAAGGGTAGTTTCAGTAGAGGGGGAAGCGGGGATAGAGAGGAGTGAAGGGGATGTCGAGAGTGGAGAACGGGTAGGAGGTGGGGGGTTAGGAGAGAGAGAGAGAGAGAGAGAGAGAGAGAGAGAGAGAGAGAGAGAGAGAGAGAGAGAGAGAGAGAGAGAATGGGTTACAGATGGGAGGGGGGAGGGGAGTAAAAGGGAGTGGGAGAACGAAGTTAACTAATTCTGTACTTGGCGCACAACATACATGCTGCTTGGAACAAGCCAGTCTCAGTTCAGACAAGTGTAATAATGTAATGTAAAAACATTGAATTTATTCACCATACGAGCATGTATGCAAACATCATTGTCACTGTTATCTTTTCATTTATGACACAAGAGTAAATATGATAATTCAGATGAACGTTTTGGAATGATTGAGACGAGGGTGGCAGTGACAATCACATACGTGTTCGAATAGCCAATAAACGCAATGTTTTCCTGATGTAAGTATTGATGTGATAAATGTAGTGAGCTAACGATCAATATTCCTGAGGGCGTGCAAAGGGTTAAGTCAAGTAAGTCAACAATCAGACTTGCTTTGAATAGCACACAACAAAAATCGTGCATTTGCCTGTATGTATTGAAGGATTGGAAGATTGTTCGCAGATGTGATTTGTGAACTCAACCAGGCAAGCGAGAGGATTTCACGCACACAGCAGCGTAGCTTAATTATGATGGGGGGGGGGGGGGGGGGGGGGGGGGGGGCTCTATGTATATACTATGCAGCGCACAATTCGAAAAAAGCCAATGCCTGTCACCTACAGAACAAAAAGTCATCTGGTCTGGCATGCTGTTTCAACAATGATTTGTATCCCATATCCAGGCTATACTGAGCTGCTTTGGAGAGATGTTTTCATTTTGATGATTGAGCATTGTTTCAACTGTTTGTCATATTTTTCCAACTTTTTGGTTTCTCTTTGAAATTTGATTCCACTACATGTGGAGGAACGATGATTTTGTTTTGCTGAATTCATTCGTCTATCTGACATTGTATTCATTTCTTAATTTCTTTTAGTTTTTAACCCACTGCCAAAATGGCTGAAAGTCTTTGGTTCTGACAGTCTGATTAAAAGAAATATTACTAATTCCACTACAGCTGTTGCTGTGCTGCTGCTGTTATACTGCTTTTGCTACATGTGTTTACGTTTCATCGTATTTCTCTGTTTGATGATGACTTTTCACCGATTTCTGTGCAAAATAAAACCTCTCGGGATAAAATGTTGTCTAGTTTTCATTACAGATTTGAGAACATGCGCAACTAACTGTCTGTCAGTCTGTCTGTCTATCTGTCTGTCTGTCTGTCTGTCTGTCTCTCTCTCTCTCTCTCTCTCTCTCTCTCTCTCTCTCTCTCTCTCTCTCTCTCTTCATTGTGTCAGTTTTTGTTTGGTTTCAATACTAAGACCACGCGTGTCTCAAGGTCAAGGGGTAGACAAACAAACAGCACACACACACAATGGAAACTTGTCACAAGTAGAACACAAACACAAAAGCAGCCTCCAATTAAATCAAAAGCGAGTTCGTCAATCCAAATTCAAATTAATCCTTTGGAGATAAACAATTTGTTTTCGAATGGTCATCACTATTTTATCGGTAAGTGATGAAAACAGACTTCACAACTCTTTCAGGGAAAACAAGGGGTGGAGGGGGACCTTCTACCTTTTTTCACTGCTGTCGACACAAATTCATTCCAGATGAATTTAACAATTAGTCTGATTAGTTGAAGCCAGGAATATGTCAAGCAAAGTCACTCTTGTGTGTTGTCAGAGTTAGCAAGTGAGCCGATTACACACGCACGAAGCAAGGGAAGTAGTTTGGTTCTTGTTTTAGCACAAACCAAAGTAAATCTAAAGTCAGTGACTTATCTCAATGTAAGATTTATTTCAGGCAAGGATGTCCATTTTTAAGGATTGATTTCGCTCGACTGAAAGAAACTTCCGCATTCAGATTCCCTTTCATCCGATTAAGTTAATTCAATTATCGCCAATTTATATGGTAGACTTTCAAGCCCTCCTGTCCTCCTCCTCCTCCTCCTCCTCTTCCTCCTCCTTCTCCTCCTCCTCCTCCTCTCTTTTACTTCCTTTTCCTTCTTCTTCTTCTTCTTCTTCTTCTTCTTCTTCTTCTTCTTCGTCGTCGTCGTCGTCGTCGTCGTCGTCGTCTTCATCTTCTTCTTCTTCTTCTTCTTGTTTTGTTCTGTTATTGTTGTCGAGTCAATTTTAATTCTTGGTGTGTATAGCCAAGCCGACCACGAGAGATCATGTTAGGCCTGTCACTTCGTCAAAGTCAGGTCCTTAAATAGGTTCGAAAACAACTACAACAAAACAACAGCAAGCAGTTTTCTGTAAAGCATGCTGTTGTTCAGTCGTGATTGATTTTGTTGCCATTATTTTGTTTGTTGTTTTTGCTGTATTTTGTCGTTTTTTTTATTGTCGTTGTTATCACAACAGTTGTGGCTGTCGTCGATAGAGAACAGGTCGTCATGAGGTTACCTACGAGAGGAGACGCTGCACTGTTGCTGAATTTCTCCGGTGGTATTCAGTCGTGCCTACTGAGGTCAGGTACACGGAAGACACCACCACCTGTTAAGTCTTCTGACGACGACAGTTACTGCTCTGTTTAGGAGCTAGATATAGAATGTGTGTTCTTTAGGTGTGGCAATGACTGCCCCCAGATCCGTCTTTCCAAAAGGCGGAGGTTCTTTCTTTTATGAACTGAGAAAGGAGAAGACACTTCTCCTGCCTCCACACGACAAGCATTCTTGTTTGGGGGGGGGGGGATTTTTTTTTTTTTTTTTTTTTTTTGGGGGGGGGGGGGGGTTGCACACGTATGATAAGATTAGAGTTAGAATTCGGTCAGGGTTATGCTTACTTAGGAGGCTAAGTCAGGATTAGAAGTAGAGTCAGAATAAGGCTGAGGTCATGGACTTCACAGTTGGAAACATTTCCGGTTTTCTTATCAAGACGATTGAAACTGAGGTCATTACCGGGTAATCTGAGAGGTTTTTTTTTTCTATGATAATCATTGAGGATGAGAATGATGAAGAGGAATCTGGTCTAAGGTTGCATGACAGGGCTTATTTCATGGTTCCCTTCATAAAACGTCACAGCGTCAACCAGGCCCGAAAGATACAGACACCTTCAGTGTTGCTCAGGAAATGTAAGCAACACTCTCAGAGACGCGACCACTTGGTGGATAGAACTCGATTGTGTGATTCCATCCGTCCCGTTTGAATCATAACACACACAGGTCTTGGTAAGTGCAGGCTTGGGCCGGAAGATTTCCACAGATAATGTCTCTGATGGGATTCAAATCCTCAACCTCCCGACTCCCAGACCACGATGCTGAACACCGGACCACAGTTCCTTGTAGGAGATGAAACTTTGGTCACAATGAGAGCAGGGCAGAGACCACCAAAGAATATGAGACGAAGGTCTTTAAGAATGACGACTACGATGCTACGGAGATCAGTACTGGTCTGAGAGTATGGTACGTGGCTACACAATATACATCCTTCCTTTACTATTGTTCCCACCCACCCCCCCACCCCCCACTTCCTCCGCCCCCACCCCACCCCACCCCCCCTCCCCCTGATAATATCAGGCCTGAACTCCTGCAGGGGTGGTGAGGTAACATACCTGTTGAGGAAAAAAAAGGACAAGATAACGCTTGTGTTTCCACTGCAGATAGAGTTACCTTCTCTCAATTTATGGGTCAAATAAATAGATCTAAAGAGTCAAATATTTGATTTGTAGTCAACGTTAAGTTAACATTCGGGATATCGACTCTCTGCATTACAGATGCCTTCTCTCTCTCTCTCTCTCTCTCTCTCTCTCTCTCTCTCTCTCTCTCTGTGAATTGATACATTGACTGACAGGACAAATTTGCTTGTGGCGTGCCCACCAGCGGCATCTGTTCCATGAAAAAGGCGAGATCACTCTCGCTCAACGCGAACTCTAACACGGATTACCTCCATTGTAGACATACTAACATCATCTATTTCGACAACTCCTTCGTCCTGCATACTACAAGTCTGAATTTGGCTGATAGAGAAAAACAAAAAGGAAGAAAGAAAGAAAAAAACACGCCTCCTTTTGGCAATGGTTGTAGTAGGGATCGAACCCGAGATCTTTCAACCTCAATCTAAAAGGTCTTTGTTCATATAGCATAACGTGATGGAGTGTTCACTGAATTCCTGAGCTGAATTGACTATTTTGCCTCGAAATTTATTGGCTAAATGAGAGATAAGTCGTTACTGAAGGTAAGTAAGAATGTTTTTGTCAAAGTGAAATCTCTGTCCCCTAAATGGTTGAACGTATGACGCAATTCTCGATGTGTGTGTGTGTGTGTGTGTGTGTGTGTGTGTGTGTGTGTGTGTGTGTGTGTGTGTGTCTGTCTGTCTGTCTGTCTGTCTGTCTGTCTGTTTGTGTCAGTGTGTGTCAATGTGTGTCTGTGTGTGCTTGCGCGCACGTGCGTGTGTGTGTGTGTGGGTGGGTGGGTGCGCGCGTGCGTGCGCGCGCAAGCGCGCGAGCCATGTCCAAAATTCTTTGGTGGACTAAACCCTTGTGCCAACAACTGCATCACACTTCGGATGAGCGCACAACTATTAAGAAGTCGCCACGGCCCGGCCAATGTTACAATTAACTATTTGTAGAACGGCTTACCCAAAGGTCTCTAACGACTGGTCAACTACTGACCCGGCCCTTGGAGTTAAACGCCCGCTGGCACAGCCAGTTAACGCGTGAAATACATTGGACTGGAGATCACGGGTGAACCGACACTATGGAAAAGGAAATCGGAAATTTGGAGCGTTTACCGCTTGTGGTATAAAATGAAACCCAGCAACTACTTCTCTTTGGATGTTGTGGCCGATTCAATGACAGTGGAGAGCTTCAGACTTATATTTGTTAAAAGAAAGGTTTCGACAAAAGCTGAAGGGAGGTAACCTGTTCAGTAAGTTACGTGACACGCTGCATCAGGGAAAACACCAAAATGATACTATTTTTTTCCCTGTGAAATACAAAGTTGGTGTCCATCAGTTTCAATATCTGACCGAGGAGAAGCCACGAGTCTTCAGTCTAACGTTATCGTCCCAAAACGCCCTAAACTTGCTTCAAACTTGTGTTCGTATTTCCTGTGCAGAGTGTCGCATCACCCGCGATCGTTCAATCAACAGATTCGACCCCTGTGTGAGCGTTTCTAAGCGTGAAGGAGGGACGGGCGGTTCATTTGCCGTCTGTGATGTTCGAGGAATTTAGGCAGGAGATGCTCGTGTGACCGGAATGGTCAGGTAGTGACCGCCGGACGGACATCGTTGTGACTGGAGCGACTGACCGTTGTGAAGGAGTGTGTTTCTGGGTGGTGAATGTGTTGTATGGATTCTTGACCATTCTTCTTGTGTGTGTGCTGGCTGGCTTGGTCACAGTGGTCAGTGTATAAGGTCTTGCGCTCACATTTATGTATAAAACAATCTTGTTCAGAAACACTTAGCCTATATTTTATAAGTAATATTAACGTGTGTCAGATCGGATCACGAGAGCTTAACCTATGACTTTTAGCTTGTTCCGAGGTTCTGTTTTTCACTCT
Source organism: Conus canariensis (assembly GCA_033310375.1). Lineage (NCBI taxonomy): Eukaryota > Metazoa > Mollusca > Gastropoda > Neogastropoda > Conidae > Conus > Conus canariensis. The sequence goes on from JAMYXO010000521.1 coordinate 16,892, forward strand.
TAACAGTAGATAGATCAGATAATATTGTTTCGAAACTGCATTTTTCTCCTGAGGTTCATTCATGTGCATATCTTGCATTGTACGCGTCTGTTCATTTACTAAGTTATCTTCATATGCATGTCTTTGCTTAGATTCCATGTACTTATATATGTTATCAATGAGTTTCTGTCCATATATGCAAGTAATTGGATAGGCAATAGCCTCATGTATGAATTTTCCATAACTTTTGTATGCATTTCATTTTAGATAGATAGAAAGATAGATAGGTAGGTAGGTAGGTAGATAGATAGATAGATAGATAGACAGACAGACAGACAGACAGATAGATAGATAGATAGATAGATAGATAGATAGATAGATAGATAGATAGATAGACATACACATACATACATACATAATTATATACATACATACATACATACATACATACATACATACATACATACATACATACATACATACGTACATACACACTGACTGACTGAAACCATTTACTGTCAGATTGTCATAGTGTTGTACTGACATTTTAAAAAGAAAAACCTTAATAAATTAATGAGAAAACGAAAATAATACAAATAACATCTGAATGACATAAAAATCATAAAGGAAAATTAACAGGGAAACATTTAACATTTGTAAGTAACATAATAAAAATCAGATATTGTAACAATAAAGCAAATTACATCTTAACTGTACTGAAAATCAAAAATCTCTCTCTCTCTCTCTCTCTTCTCCTCTCTCTCTCTCTCTCTCTCTCTCTCTCTCTCTCCCCAGAACACCATAAAAAAAGAAGAAAAAAAAGAAAAAGAAAGAAAGAACCCCCCCCCAAACACATGCACACAAAAACACATACTATCCAATCACACACACACACACACACACACACACACACACACACACACACACACACACACACACACATTTTCGAGTATTATGCAGTCACTTACACACACACACACACACACACACACACACACACACACACACACACACACACACACATACACACACACGCACTCACAGACACACACTCACACACACACACTCTCTCACACACACACTCACAAAAACCACGCTTCCCCTTCCCCTACTCACGGGTATGCGAGCACGCACATATATTCACTCACAGACAAACAAATAAAAACCAAAACTCTCTCTCGCACGCGCGCGCGTGCGCGCGCGCGCGCGCGCGCGCCACACACACACACACACACACACACACACACACACGCAAACCACCCCCTCCCCTACACACACTCAAAACATATCCACACAAAAAACGTATAGACGTACGCACAACATGCACTCACATATAAACAAAACCAAGTTCTCCTCTCTCTCTCTCTCTCTCTCTCTCCTCTCTCTCTCTCTCTCTCTCTCTCTCTCTCTCTCTCTCTCTCTAGCGCGCGCACAACCTATGCAAAAGTTTCGCAAATGGAATAATGCGACCTAGTACACGTGAGAGTCGGACAGCTATGTCATGTAACAAATTCTTTGCTCTACGTGTACATCAGACCACTAAACCAAAAAAGAAACAAACATTAAAAAAAAATGAACACACACACACACACACACACACACACACACACACACACACACACACACACACACATACACACACATACATACATACATACATACATACGTACGTACGTACGTACGTACGTACGTACGTACGTACGTACGTACGTACATGCATGCATGCATGCATGCATGCATACATACATACATACATACATACATACATACATACATACTCATTTTGCAAATGTAGGCCTACGTGGACAACCGATATATGGATTAAACATTTTTTAAATGCATTTCTGTACGGGACCGTAAATGTTTAAGGGCTTGGAGTGGTACCTTCGCTAGAGTACTCGCTTTTAAAGCCAAGCATTGGCACATTTCGGCATTGCTGCCAGATTGGCACCTCGCTTGCATTCGCCACCCCAGTTGTCCACCCAGCCGTAAATGACAAAGACGCCTGGTTGGTCCACTCTGGGGACGGGCAAAGGGATTTAAAGAAGCAAGAGAGAGGGGGTAGGCTCCGCCCTCCATATGCTAGCCCAAAGGAAAGCTGAAGTCTCTAATGGACACAACCGCCTGCGGAATATTGTTTACTTTTTGCTTATTTATTTTTTTATTGTTTGTTTGTTTATTTATTTATTTGTCTATTTATTTTTGTTCATTTATTTCATTTATCTACTTACTTACTCGTTCGTTCATTCATTCATTCATTATTCATGTAATTATCCATTCATATACTTATAATCTATTTCTTTTTTATTCACTTATTATTTATTGATCAGCCAGTGATGTGAAGTTCCAAGCCGACGTTTATTGGTTTGTTTGCCTGTCCATCAGTAAGATGTCACAGAAACACTTAATCGACTTCAGCAAAACTCGGTGGAAGAAATGAACCCATTACAATTTGGTACGGATCCGTTTTGGCGGATCCGGACCAAAAGGCCGATCCAGGATCCGTTCAGCAAGTTTATGTAGAAACCAAACACCCGAGCTTAACGAACCTTGCAGAAGAGATGGAACGTGGCCGATGGGCAAACCCCTTCGGCTTTTAATACGGATCTGGCCAGCGGATTTGAGATGCGGATCTGGATAAAAAGGCAGATCTGGTATTCATTCGACTTGGTGTAGGTCTTCATTCTCCAAAACGACTGTCTATTTCCTTTAATCATTGTTCGTCTGTTGCCGTGGATACTTAATTACGAAGACTGAAGTTATCCCCCTGGTCGTATCCTTTTGCATTTATTTCCAACATGTGGTACCATGTGCTTTCCATTTCTATGTTTGCTCCTTTCAGTCATCAACATGCATTGGAAAATAGCTGCCTGCTATTACTCTCATGTTTCTCTTCCTCTTCTGTGGGTAACACTGTAATAATAGGCAGGCAGCGTCGGCAGCAACATGGGATGACTCCTGAAAAAATAGTTCTAGTTTCGGCAATGCATATCAATCAGTCCATCTTCTTAACACACAGATTAAGGTCAGAGAGAATGCTTGCAGCGCTAGCAAGCAAGAAAACATTCAATGTTACGTGGTTGCACTTTCTCGCATTGGCCGAAGTGTTCGTCCAGTATGGTATCGAGGAATAAGTCGTCTGAGCGCCACACTGACAATGACAAAATCCAGGATTGTCAAGATTTGTGTCCCTTCAATTGCGTCGGTTACAAAACGCTGTTCTTGGGCGTCGATGTAACAATTTAGTATAGATTTAGCGGGGTTTTTTGTTTTTTTTTCAAGCCTTTGCTCATCGCGTTCGGTTTCTTTTTTTGTTTTTGTTTTTTGTGTGTGTTATTTTATTTCGTTTTTGTTGTTGTTGTTGTTGTTTTTAATTCTCATAGTCAGTCCGTCAACTTCCCAGTTTTCGAATGGAGTCTGGCGTACATTACGAATGTTATTGACGACGTAAATTTGCCCATTTTTAATGTCTCGAGCCGAAAATCACCAAGTAAAAAGATCTGATAAATCATGGGGAAGGAGGGGGAGGGGAGGAGGAAAGATCGAGGGAGAGGGTTAAGGAAAGAATGATTGGGTAGATGGAAAGCAGGAGGGGGGGGGGGGGGTGGAGAAGTAAGGCAAGAGGGATAGCTTAAAACATCACTCGAACTTACACATACAACAAGTTCACTGCCACTACTGGTAGTGTTTTTGGTCGCCGTGTCTGTTACCTCTAATCACCATCATAGGCATGTGCACAGGCTGCTTTGAAATGTCTTCAGATCGTCATTAATCCCTTTACAAGCACTCACTGATCCTTCCCAATTATCTTCTCCATTGCGGTAATAAGACGTTAGAAGCAGACGTATGCGTGAAACCCTTACCGGCGTGTCGTCTGCTCGCCCCACTGAAATGGCGAATTCGGCTCTTCCAACGCTGTGCGAAGTGGCTTACGACCAGCTTTGGGATGGTGTGGATTCCTCTTCACGGGTGCATTCTTTTCGAGAAGGAGCCGTCACTTCAAGGAACCCGCCAAACACACGCTTCAACGGGTATGGGTGGTCCAATAATCTGACCCAGCAAGTGACCAGAGATTGTGTCAGCGTTCAGTGTTTTGCTGATGACACTTACTATGACTACCTCAGGAATTACTACTGGGAACATTCTGCCGGCGTGCAACATGTAAGTACACTTGTCTCTGTTTACAATTATTCATTAGACTGCGCTCAGTTCAGCATTTTACATGAACTTTGTTTCCGTTTGTAGAAAGGAATCAAAAGCTAATTGGTTGGTGACTTCGTGTTGTTTTCTGTTTGGGCGCTTTTGTTGTTGTTGTTTTTGTTTTCTTTTCTTTTCTTTTTTGCTTACTTCATTCACATTTTTTATGGAGTTAAAGCAGCAAACTTTTTTCTTGGCTGTTTTGCACGTTTTCCTTTTAGAGAACTATAAAATAGGCATTCTGGCTCACCCACCTCCGCCAGCTCCAACCGGCTAAAGCCGGTTTCGCTGTTGCTCCGCCGGCTTACCCAGAATGCCTATTTTATAGTTCTCTAATAGTAAACACTTTACAAACATACATAATGTGTAGGATTATCTGTTTTTAACACTAATTTAGAAAACTTTTGAGACTTAAGTTTTTGCTTAATCCTTCGTTTTTCTTGATCGTCTTCAATAACATCATTTTCACGCATACATTCATCAAATGCGTCTCTGTCTTTCATGTGGAATAAAACTACAGTCTTTAACTGTTCTCTAAAGTCTTTTAAAACTGAGTTATATTTTTGACATAGAATCCACACACTTATCCTAGCATGTCTTCCACTGAAAGCTAGTTTTGATAAAGTGTTTCTTTTTTTGACTATGTCTCTTTCTGCCGAACAGTCATCTATAATAAATAGTGTCTGAGTTCCTTCAAACTGTCTAAAGAAATGTTCTAAGCACTCGCTAAGTTTATTGCTAGGATCAACTAAATAGATTTCATCATCCGTCCATATAAACCTTCTGTCGTGATATGCTTTGTTCCATTTAAGTGTTGGGCAGAAAATTACTATATGATCAAAATTATAACGATAAACTGTTTGTAATAGGTCGAGGACAAATATTGTTTTTCCACAACCAGTCTGTCCACAAATCAATGAACAATGAGGGGTTTTTATCATAAAGTTTAACATCGGCATTGACACCAAAGTCGTTTGCTCCATAGTTTTATAACAGAATTTAATTTACACCAGTTAGTGTTGTTATCATACTATCCGTCAAAATTTGATCAGTACAATAAAATCTTATAAGGTCTAAATGTGTCAGATTAATCCAACTCAGTTTTGTCAGATTGTTTCTATTAAGACTAACATTGATTTTGTTGCTTGTTGTTACGACCTTAAAATTTTCACCATCGTGACGAACCACAACAGTAACTTTAAGATTGTCAACGTCTAAGTTTTGCCAGCTAATAAGAATTCCTTCCATAAGGTTGTCACTGACACCCACAGCTCCATTCCTCCCCACATCTTTTAAGACAGAAATTTCAAATATCATTGTGAACGTGTCTCCTAATAACGTGCGTGGAAAGAACTGTACTTTTGTAGTAGCTTCCTTCAAAACTGATTCTCTTCTGTGGAGGATGTACTGTTTGCTCCCAAACTTCTTTATTTCGATCTCTTTCGACTGTTGTCCTCTGGCATAAGACTTACATGTAAAGGGCCAGAGTTCAATGCTTTTCTGAAACTTTTTGACGGTCAAAAAATGTAAATGGGCTTACGAATTCAAATTTTATGTCCCATTCTAAATATGGTTCTAAGTGCCATTTGTTGTCAGTTTTTCGAACTATTTTATATTCATACTGACCTGTATTATTTGCTTCTAGATTGCGTAGTTGTTCTAGTTTAGGAAACCTTTTGTTGTCGTCAACCTCTTTGCGCTTATAATAACCATCTTTAGTGTACTCAAAACCATACAAAGTGCCTATCTCACCGTTCTGTTCAAAGTCCTCAACGTCTGCAAGGTCTTTTAATTCTAAAGTTACACACCTCTCAGGCGCTAATGTGACCCCCGAATCGTCTGGTCCACGTGACATTTTTTAAAACAACGTATTATTTTATTTCTAAAACAATGTGCAGGTTATCACATTTCACGACTTTCCCTGTTTTATCTGTGATCTTTATATTAAATGATCTGACCCTCCCACAAGCTAATCTTTTAAACTGTAAATTAGGGAATTGTATAATTTCATAATCGCAATATGCAGCTTTCCCTGATGGAAGAGCTCTTAAAACAGTTGAGGGCCTTCCATCATTTAAGTTTTCATCAGTGCTCAGCTCGTCCAAATGAACATAGAGTAATGAATGTAATGCAAGATCGAGCGGATATTCTCCCTCATAAGTAGTTTTGTCTGATGTAACTCTAAAACCATGATTGCCAGTTGCAAAGCCTAACATTTTAGCTAGCTCTCCATCAAAATAGTAACGTACTTCTTCTTCTTCAGGTTCGAATGTCAACATTATTTTCAAATTTGCATTGTTAAGTTTGAGAGTAATGCCGAAGTTACTCATTGCTTCTTTTAGCGAGCAAAACCCGTAATAACCATCAGGTATGGTTAACTGGCTATCTAAGCCTCTATGATAAAATTTTTGAACCTTATTATTCTCCTTGGATTCACTTATATTAAACCATACGACTTTGTAAAAAATTTCATGGAGTGCAACCCTTCGGGTTCCGCATTCATTATCAATAGCATACTCTAAAAACGAAGGACTGTCTTGAGTTGTTATTGTTACAAACATTTTTAAAACAATTTAAAAATGAGTGCATTCAAATATACTAATGCAAAATATTCTGTTGGGCCGCACTACAATCTTAAAAATATAACAACTGACACCCTTGATATTTCTGTGACTCAGTCTGACGCCTTTCAAGTAAAGGTTAGTACTCCATTGGACAGATATCTTAACCCTCCTATCAAAAACGACTACATCCCGAAAGTGTGGTTCAGTCATCCGATGCAGTTTTATCAGAACCAGTTAAACTTTGCTGTGTTTTGTGCTTCAACTGGGTGTGGAGTGTCGTATGCTGATCATTTAAATCATCCTGTTCCTTTGGTGAGGTCAGTGTATAGATTTCATTTTTATTACACCTTCAGACGTATTTTATCTGAACTGCAAGCGCCATTACCAAATGACAAAACGTTTAATCCATTCAGCAACAGAATAGATTACAAGGCTTTTGAAAGGATCTGTAACGAATTTGATATTGACCCAAAGACAGACTTTAGACAAAAGTTGGATCTTAATCATGGTTTAGGCACTCTTTATTTTTGGGGCGTGCACAGAAAGTATAACTATGATTGGAATCCTCCTTACACATCTTTCTCTTCAGGCACAACTGTTCACCTCGGGTCCATAGAGCAAGAGCATAAAACAGCATGGACAACATTTATTTTGGATACTTCTAAGGGCCTAACTAGAGCGGGAATAGAACGAATAAACGACTCTATTCGTACTTATGTTTGGTGTTTGCTAGGTTCGCAAGCACAGGCAAGATCTAACATAACTGATCCTTCTACTGGCTTTGATGCCCAAAAACAATATTTAGCAAATTTAGAGGATTCTATTAATTCTGCAATTGATTTGCCTTCAAGTATTAAAAGGTACCAAAATGTTTTGCAATACGCAAGATCGAAAGTAGACTTTGCTGTTGGCACTGGTTTATACATGCTGCCTTCTGACCTCAGACTCCAGATAGGAACAATAATAAACTACAACAATGAAATCCTTGTTGCAGGAAATGAACAGAAGGTTGGACAAAACGACATAAATTCTAAGCCAGCAATAGCAATAAAAAAAGAAGCCCCCTCAAAACCCCATCCAATCCCCAAGGCCCAAAGCCCAAAGGCCATTGAAGACGCGCGTGATGACCATGAATATGAAAAGACGGCACTTGTTATTGGATTAACTGCCCTAGGATTACTTGGTCTTTATCTTACTATAAAGTAACCCAACTATTAAGACAACTAATGTCCATAAGTGCTCGGCCATAAAGCCAACTACTTTACTTGCGGCAGACAAAGGAGGTCTCACTAGCCACGTGTTCTTCTAGCACATCATGCACAGAGGAGGTCTCTCTAGCTACGTGTTCTTCTAGTACATCATGCACAGG
>JAMYXO010000521.1:30000-44092 GCA_033310375.1 Conus canariensis
CGTCTGCTCCATAGTTTTAAAACATAATTTAATCTAATCCAGTTATTGTTTTTATCATACTCTCTGTCAAAACTTGTTCAGTATAATAAAACCCTATAAGGCCCAAATGTGTAAGATTAATCCAGTTCAGTTCTGTAAGATCGTTTCTATTTAAACTAATATCAATTTTGTTGCTTGTTGTTATGACCTTAATATCCTCGCCATTGTAAAGAACAACGACAGTAACTTTAAGTTTGTCAACGTCTAAGTTTTGCCAGCTAATAAGAATTCCTTTCATAAGATTGTCACTGACGCCCAGAGCTCCATTTCTCGCCTCATCTTTTAAGACAGAAATTTTAAATATCATTGTGAACGTGTCTCCTAATTTTGTGCGTGGAATGAACTGTAATTTTGTAGAAGCTTTCTTTAAAACCGATTCTCTTCTGTGGAGGATGTACTGTTTGTCCCCAAACGGCTTTATTTCGATCTCTTTCCGACTGTTGTCCTCTGGCATAAGACTTACATGTAAAGGGCCAGAGTTCAATGCTTTTCTGAAACTTTTTTGACGGTCAAAAAATGTAAATGGGCTTAAGAATTCAAATTTTATGTCCCATTCTAAATATGGTTCTAAGTGCCATTTGTTGTCAGTTTTTCGAACTATTTTATATTCATACTGACCCGCATTATTTGCTTCTACATTGCGTAGTTGTTCTAGTTTAGGAAACCTTTTGTTGTCGTCAACCTCTTTGCGCTTATAATAACCATCTTTAGTGTACTCAAAACCATACAAAGTGCCTATCTCACCGTTTTGTTCAAAGTCCTCAACGTCTGCAAGGTCTTTTAATTCTAAAGTTACACACCTCTCAGGCGCTAATGTGACCCCCGAATCGTCTGGTCCACGTGACATTTTTTAAAACAACGTATTATTTTATTTCCAAAACAATGTGCAGGCTGTCACATTTGACGACTTTTCCTGTTTGGTCTTTGATTTTTATATTAAATGATCTGACCCTCCCACAAGCTAATCTTTTAAACTGTAAATTAGGGAATTGTATAATTTCATAATCGCAATATGCAGCTTTCCCTGATGGAAGAGCTCTTAAAACAGTTGAGGGCCTTCCATCATATAAGTTTTCATCAGTGCTCAGCTCGTCCAAATGAACATAGAGTAATGAATGTAATGCAAGATCGAGCGGGTTTTCTCCCTCATAAGTAGTTTTGTCTGGTGTAACTATAAAAGTATGAACGGCATAATTGTCAGTTGCAAAGCCTAACATTTTAGCTAGCTCTCCATCAAAAAGGTAACTTACTTCTTCTTCTTCAGGTTTGAATGTCAACATTATTTTCAAATTTGCATTGTTAAGTTTGAGAGTAATGTCGAAGTTACTCATTGCTTCTTTCAGCGAGCAAAACCCGTAATAACCATCAGGTATGGTTAACCGGCTAACTAATTTTCCTCTATTGTCAAATTTTGAAATCTTATTATTCCTCTTGGATTGACTTATATTAAACCATACGACTTTGTAGAATATTTCATGGAGTGCGACCCTTTGGGTTCCGCAGTTATTATCAATAGCATATTCAAAAAACGAAGGACTGTCTTGAGTTGTTATTGTTACAAACATTTTTAAAACAAATTTAAAAATGAGTGCTTTCAAATATACTAATGCAAAATATTCTGTCGGGCCGCACTACAATCTTAAAAATATAACAACTGACACCCTTGACATTTCTGTGACTCAGTCTGACGCCTTTCAAGTAAAGGTTAGTACTCCATTGGATCGTTATCTTAACCCTCCTATTAAAAACGACTACATCCCGAAAGTGTGGTTCAGTCATCCGATGCAGTTTTATCAGAACCAGTTAAACTTTGCTGTGTTTTGTGCATCAACTGGGTGTGGAGTGTCGTATGCTGATCATTTAAATCATCCTGATCCTTTGGTGAGGTCAGTGTATAGATTTCATTTTTATTACACCTTCAGACGTATTTTATCTGAACTGCAAGCGCCATTACCAAATGACAAAACGTTTAATCCATTCAGCAACAGAATAGATTACAAGGCTTTTGAAAGGATCTGTAACGAATTTGATATTGACCCAAAGACAGACTTTAGACAAAAGTTGGATCTTAATCATGGTTTAGGCACTCTTTATTATTGGGGAGTGCACAGAAAGTATAACTATGATTGGAATCCTCCTTACACATCTTTCTCTTCAGGCACAACTGTTCACCTCGGGTCCATAGAGCAAGAGCATAAAACAGCATGGACAACATTTATTTTGGATACCTCTAAGGGCCTAACAAAAGCGGGAATAGAACGAATAAACGACTCTATTCGTACTTATGTTTGGTGTTTGCTAGGTTCGCAAGCACAAACGAGATCAAACATAATTGATCCTTCTACTGGCTTTGACGCCCAAAAACAGTATTTAGCAAATTTAGAGGATTCTATTAATTCTGCAGTTGATTTACCTTCAAGTATTAAAAGGTACCAAAATGTTTTGCAATACGCAAGATCGAAAGTAGACTTTGCTGTTGGCACTGGTTTATACATGCTGCCTTCCGACCTCAGACTCCAGATAGGAACAATAATAAACTATAATAATGAAATCCTTGTGGCTGGTAAAGAAGAGAAGGTCGGAAAAAACGACATAAATTCTAAGCCAGCAATAGCAATAAAAAAAGAAGTCCCAATCCCCGTGGCCCCCTCAAAACCCCATCCAATCCTCAAGGCCCAAAGCCCAAAGGCCATTGAAGACGCGGACTTTGTTCGTGATGACCATGAATATGAAAAGACAGCACTTGTTATTGGATTAACTGCCCTAGGATTACTTGGTCTTTATCTTACTATAAAGTAACCCAACTATTAAGACAACTAATGTCCATAAGTGCTCGGCCATAAAGCCAACTACTTTACTTGCAGTAGACAAAAGCCAGCTAACGATCCCTCCTATTATACCAGGCAAAGAATCTATTGCTTTACTGGCTAATTTTTTTAGTAAGTTTGCAAGGTGATCGAGTTGTTTTTTTACCCATGATTTATCTGATGGTGGTCCTGGTGGCACTGCTCCCCCACCACCGCCGCCTGTAATAGCCAACACCAGTGTACTTATTGCAAATCCTAAGGCTGTTATAACACTTGCTAATGTGACGCCTTGCTCTCTAAACAGTGTTCTTATTCGTTCTGCTAACGTTGTGTCTTCATATAAAATTCTTTGGATAGTTTCTCTTATTCTGCTCACTTGAGTTCGTAATTGTTCTCGGTTAGTAGACAGCACTTCTAGTCTTGCTGATCTCTCTTGTTCAAGATCTTTTAGTCTTTGTGTTATTCTTTCTTTAACACCAGGTCCTAAGTTGTGGTCATCAGCCTCAACTAGTTTTTCTTTTTCTCTTTTTATATGCTCATCTAGTTCACCCAGTTTTGCTAAATTGTTTGTTAATTCGCCTCTGATGCTTTTCAAAGCATGATCAAGGGCCGTTATTTCTCTCATAGGTAGCGGCGGATCGTGCATGGTTTTTAATACTGTTTCTTCTGAAAAACTGGTTTCTGCTTCTATTATTTCGTCTGCTGTTGGGCTTAAATCTTTAAGTTCCATGTTTTGTATTTGGTTATCTGTTGGGAGTTCTTGTAGTGTGTTTTGAAGTTTAGCAACTGCCTCACTGTCTAATCTTCGCGGTTTAGCAATGCCAAGGCGATTTTGATCGCTCACACTGAGCCTTTGTCTAATTGTAGTCTTTGCTAAAAACTTTGATGGGTCTGGTTTAGTTGTAAGCTGTACAGGTTGTCCTTGCTCGTTTTTAAAAATCAAATGGCCATCTTTTGTTTCAAAATCATTAGGGTCTATAAAATCAGGAGGTTCTTGGCCTAAACTTTGATAAAATGATTTGACCTTACTTTCTGTTAATTCACGCCGCAATGATTGTAATGGATGTGTCAAAGGCGTCATTTCACTCATGTCATCTCCAGGATCAAAAACATCATAATCTTCTTCTGCCATGTTTTTAAATAATTAACTTTTTATTTTGTTTTTATAAAAAAAAATGTCACAAGCATATGGCTCGATTCTTGACCCGCATAGAAGACTGAAAGAGCCCTTTGGCGTGAAGGGAAATAAACAGAATATTATTGTTCCAAATAATCCATCTACTATTGATTCAGATCAAATTCTTACTGTTAAATTTCCAGACCTAGGAGCAGATGAAGTGATTGTGCCGGGATCTGCACGGCTTACTTTCAAAACAGAACTTGATTCAGCAACAGACGCAAACAGGACAGTAGTTCAGAATCTGGGACGGGCAATCGTTAAGAAAATTTCTATAAAACTTGAGGGGCAAGAAATATTTTCTTTACACAATGCAGACATATTTCTAATCTATTCTGATCTATGGCTAACCGATAATGAAAGGGCCGATCTTGCGTTTCAAGGAATCGAAAATAACGAAGCACTAAAACACAGAATAGACGCCGAAGACGCTAAAGACGGTAACAAGTATGAAGCTGTAAGTTTTGCTTATGGAAATCGCTTTTCTATACCCTTAGATTTTGAGTTGTTAAAAGCGCATGCGCCATACTTTCAAGGAGCATTAAAAGACAGATTGTCATATGAACTAACTTTTAATGAATACAAACGTGTCATTAAATCTACAGACACTGATTCCAAGTACAGCATTTTCGACATCTCGTTAGAGTTTGACATTGTTAGCAACCCTAACTTAGCAAGGCTGATTGAGCAACAATATCAGTCAAAATTAGCAATATATTACGAAAGAGTGATTCATCATTCAAAATATCCTAAAAGCAGAGCAGACACTATATGGAACTTTAGTTTTAGCGCCGCAGCAAGATCCCTTAAAGGTATTTTATTGCTGTGTGAAGATGAAGAACCATTCAAAAGACAAAGTGAAAAGTTTATCAATCCTAAAATAACGAAAGTACAATGTTCAATTGAGGGTAGTCCTAACCAAGTTTACGGTAGTGGGCTTAAACCTTATCATCATTTTGATGAAATAAGAAAATTGTTTGGAGGCGGGAGGTCTAGAAGTCCAACAGTAGACCTTGTGTCTAAAGATCTACACCTTCACAGTGTTAGACTTGATGAATATTTAACAACGAAATACGGTTTATGGATTGACCTAAGGTCAACAGAGGATAATCAGTTGCATGGGAGTGGGAGAACAGTTAAAGACGTAATAAACATTCAAATTGATAAAGAAAAAGAGAGTGATAAACCACTTAATGTACATTTGTTTTTAATATATGATGCGCAGCTGAATATTCAAGATAACAGATTGAAAGATATCCAATACTAAATTATTTTTATTTTAAAAAAGCATGTCTGTTACGACTTATCCAAAAGTGCCCAAAGAAGAGATAGTAAGCAATTCTGCTGCTGTAGACATAAAAACTTTCAGATTAACAAACATAACACAAATGCAACAAAAACTAGAGCAGGACCTTTCAAAATACAGTAAAACCAAACGAAGGTATTCTGCTGTCTTTAATGCTGTTACATATGTTAATACTGGAGCATCGATCACTAGTGCTCTATCAGCAGGAACAAGTGTAGGTCTCTTAGCAACAGGCGTAGGTGCACCGGTAGCTATACCTCTAGGTGGTTTGTCTTTAACTCTTGGCCTGTGTTCATTGGCTGTAAGTGCTGTCAGCAAAAAAATAAAAGCTAAACTCCAAAAGCACACAGCTATGGTTCAACTAATAACAGCTAAACTTAGTTCCTTCAAACTGACAATAAATAAAGCACTTGCTGACTCAAACATCACGGATGAAGAATTTAGTCGCCTACAGGCTGATTTTGAGGACTACAAAAGACAAAAGTTTGATCTTCAAAGAAAGGCAAGGGCAACTTTTTCTCAACAACCAGACACCGATCAGATAAAAAAGGAATGTTTAAAAAAAGTAAACGAAACATTAAACTCTGTTCTAAACAGCTCACATTAACAACACCAAAGGGCGTTTATACTTTAGTTTATGAGTCCAAGCACAAAAAGACCGTTGATATTGATTCTGATTAACTTTTATTTTTTTGATTTAAATAAATATTTTGAGTTAGAAAAGAAACTCAACATGGATAAGATATATGAAGGTTCAGATGAATTGTTTGAAGCAATGCTCGAGGAAGAGCGTTTGTCAAAAGCTTTAAATGAGGTCGTTTTAGAAGTTATTGATCCAACAAACGTGCAGGCAAGCGTTGTACACGCTATTTCTCAAGTTCCAAGTAAACTAACAATAAACCCTCCAGTTAAAGTAAGGTTAGTTGTTTTAATCGACTATATAACAATAAATGAAGAAAATCTAGAAGTCTGGGTCTCGACTAAACAACAGACTATTCTTTCTCATAATGACTTAACACCTGGTTGGGCAGATCAGCTGCTTACACAGTTTGATGTGGCCACTGAAGAAGCCAAAATGAGAGGCTCTGGTTGGTCAGAGGGTGAAGTCCTAGACATCAGATTAAAACAGGCTAAGTATGAGCCGATTGTAGGCAAGTCTTACATTCCACTGCCTCCAACATTAGTTGCAAAGAAAGCAGTTTTGAACATAAAGAATTCAGATGACAAATGTTTTATGTGGTGCGTTCTTGCTAGGCTGCATCACGTTGCCAAAAATGCAGAGAGAGTATCTAACTATTTACAGTGGGCCAATGATCTTAACTTTAACGGCCTTGAATTTCCTATGGCTGTAGACAAAATTGATCAGTTTGAAAAACAAAATCCATCAATAACTGTTAATGTCTACACATGGTCTGAAGAAACCAACCTTCTGCCAATTAGAGTGTCAAAGAACAGTCCAACAATAGGCGAACCAACCAAAACTCATGTAGACTTACTCCTGATGCAAAGCCTTAATGGGTTGCACTACACTCTAATACGCACAATGAGTAGATTACTAGTGCATACTACAAAACAACATAGCAAACAAGAATTCTGTAGAAAATGTTTAACAAGAATTCCGTCCGTTCAAGCTGCGAGCGAACATATAAAACATTGTATTAGCCCAGTTGACTGTGATACAGAACTAATTACGCCCGGAGAAGGCAGTAAAGTTAGTTTTAAGAACTGGAAACGGTTGCAAACTAGTCCATATGTTGTTTACGCAGACTTCGAATCACTCATTGTTCCTTATGAAGGACCAACCCCACAGAAACTTCCTAAAACAGTCTTAATGAGTAATCATCAGATTTGCTCATTTGCCTTCATCATTGTTAGGTCGGATGGCGCCCATTCAAAGCCAGAATTATACAGAGGACCAAATGCTGCAAAATACTTCTTAAAACGCATGCAGCAAGTGCGTAATGCCTGTTCTAATAATCTGAATTTATCTGAAATCATAATGACGCCTGAAGACCAACAACAGTATGACTCAGCCACTCACTGTTGGATTTGTGGGGCGGCCTTGGTTGCCACCGCAGAGAATCCAACAGTAAGAGACCATGATCACATCAGCGGAAAGTTCAGAGGAGCAGCACACAGTAAATGCAATCTTCAACTAAAGTTTGAACCAAAGACATGGAAGCTGCCTATATTCTTTCACAACTTGCGAGGTTACGACTCTCACCTTATAATGCAAGCAGTAACCAGCGACTTCAGGGTGTCATGCATTGCACAGTCATCAGAAAAGTACATGTGTTTCACTTTAAATAACATGTCTTTCTACGACTCTATGCAACACATGATGGGTTCATTAGAGTCACTGGCTATGTCCTTAAAGTCCTGCCCAATAACAGAAGAATATTTTGACCCAACTCTTGTTAGAAAGGGCGTTTACCCTTATGAGTACATGAACAGTTGGCAAAGGTTTGACGAAGATACACTTCCGCCTAAAGGCGCGTTCTTTAGTAGTCTTAGAGGAAAGGACATCAGTGATTCTGATTACCAGCATGCTCAAGATGCGTGGCAGAAGTTAGAGTGTAAAACGATGGGAGACTATCATGATTCCTATTTAATGGCGGATACCTGTTTGTTGGCGGACGTCTTTGAAAATTATAGGAAGACCTGCATGAAACATTACAGCCTGGATCCCGCGCATTACATTTCTGCGCCCGGGATGAGCTGGGACGCTTTCTTAAAATTTACTGGAGTACAAATTGATTTATTGTCTGACCTGCCAATGCTTCAGATGATTGAAAACGGATTGCGTGGGGAATCAGTATGGCGTCGCACCATTACTGTAAAGCAAACAACAAATACTTGGACGACTATGATCCAAGTAAAAGGTCTAACTATCTTATGTATTTAGATGCAAACAATCTGTATGGATGGGCAATGGCGCAATCACTTCCATTACGCAACTTTAAAATGTACACTGTAAAAGACATTCAAAAGTTTTTAAAATGGCTACCTACTCTAGAAGCTAATCGTAAAAGAGGTCTCATTCTAGAAGTTGACTTAGAATATCCTCAGGAACTCCATGATTACCATAATGACTATCCATTAGCGGCAGAAACCCTAAAAGTGTCAATGACAGAACCGCCTAAACTTGTGCCTAATCTTCGTGACAAAAAAAATTATGTCTGTCATTACAGACTTCTTCAATTTTATTTAAGACATGGTTTAAAGTTGGCAGCTGTTCATCGTATAATTGCTTTTGATCAAGAACAGTTCATGAAACCATACATCATGAAGAACACTGATCTCAGAACTAAATCCGCAGATGCTTCAGAAAAAGACTTTTTCAAGTTGATGAACAACAGCTGTTTTGGAAAGACTATGGAGAATCCGCACAAGCGTAAAGATGTTAGATTGGTCACCAGAGAAAACGTTGCAATTAAGCTGGTGTCAAAACCAAATTATCAAGACTTTAGAAAATTTCATGATCAGCTTTTTGGAATAATGATGAAAAAAAAGAAAGTCAAATTGGACAAACCTGTTTTTATTGGGTTTACTGTTTTAGAGCTGTCGAAGCTTTTGATGTTAGAATTTCTTTATGACTACTTTAAACCCTTGTATCCAGAGTCCAGAGTTCTGTACACAGATACAGATTCTTTTGTAATAGACATCCCTACTGAAGATTTTTACAAAGATTTAGAAACAGAAGTGGCTAAAGGGCATGCTGGATGGTACGACACATCTGATTATCCTAAAGATTCACCTTTGCATTCAGATATTAATAAGAAGGTTTTAGGTAAGATGAAGGATGAATTATCTGGAGGGGTGATCAAGGAGTTTGTTGGTTTGAGGTCGAAAATGTACAGTCTTTCAAGCCAAAAAAAAGTTGTTAAAAAAGCAAAGGGAATATCTCGTAGTGTTGTGCAATCAAACATATCCCATGACAACTATAAAGAAGCATTGTTCAATAAAAAGACTTTTCATCATGACAATTACAAGCTGCAATCTAATCTGCATGAGATTAACACAACAGTTGTAACAAAACGGTCTCTTGACCGCACTAACACAAAAAGAGTATTTGTTAATCCAGAGTTTTCATATGCAATTGGTCATTGGAGGACATTTGGTCAAGCGCAATTAGATACTCAGTAATTTCTTTATCCAGTATAGCTGGATTATTTGTGGTTGTTGTTTCAAGATTTTTGATTTTTTCATAAATATTAGGATCAATGGGTAGTTTATTCTTTATCATTGTTTTAATAATAAATCTATACGCAAATAATTTTTTTTGAGCTTCCATTTTAACTCAGAAATGTATTTGCCTAAATTAACTAAGCGACTGGAACTGTGTCTGGAGGGATTATCTGCAGTTCTTCCTTCACAAAAGTTCTTCGGGGGGCTGGTCGTTTTGTTGTGTCAGTTTCTCGTAAATAATACACGGGCGGATTCATTTTCACAATTTTTTTTATCTCATATGGATCAACACTCCAAACTGGATCTGTTGCCCTGATGCGAGTGTCCCCTTCCGCTTCTCCCGGCGAATAAAGGTATCTCACTTTCAAACCAAATGGTAATAGTTTGCTTGATGAAGACTCTCCTTCAACAACATTTATTTTTTGTTTTTTGATTGCTTGTACTGGTTTTAGACCTTTAAATTCTTCATTATTCATTGCACGTAGAACTGAGGGCAGTCTTCTAACCCATTCTGTGTTGCGAGAATTGTCAATCAGCTCTCTGTGATACTGGTAGGAGAAAAGTCTTTCAGATAACTGTTTGTTAAAGTTTTCAACCAAACCCTGTGATCTGTGAACTCCTGGAATGCCTCTTTTAATGGTAACTCTATGTTTTAACAATAATTGATTCACTTGTCCTTTAAATTCTTTCCCATCATCGACTTGAATCATGCGAGGATAAGTTAAGGGTCCTCGTTGATATATCAGTTGTATAGTGACAGCAACAGCAGAAGCACTCTTTTGTGTTAATGGTTCCGCATCTTTGTATCTTGAAGCTATGTCAATGACTGTAAGTGCGTACTTAAATCTTTTTCGTCTAATCGTATCATGGGGTAAATATAGAAGATCCATTTGATGGGTGTCGTTTGGAGTTATATTCACAAAGTGTGGTCTCTGTATTTGTTTAGGCGCAGGTAGATAAATTTGCCAAATCGCTTGTTTAGATAACCATTCTTTTGCTGTTTGTTCACTGACTCCCGCTGCTTGGCTTAGCTTTTTAATTGCTGTTATTCCCTTCCAATATCCTTTTGGCGAATAATAGATCTTGTTCATTTTTTATTCAGCCAATACTTTGTGCAACAAAATACACAGCGGTCATGCCAAAGACAATAAACAATATTTCTTGCATCTTTTGTTTTTCTGATGGTTGATAAAAGTCGCTAAATTTTGGTGGGGGCAATGTTTCAACTTGTTTGCCTGTTACTAGAAAATATTCTTTTATTGCCTGGTCAACATCTTTAAATGTGTAAGCTGCATGTCCCTGTTGTTTAAGTCTGTCGTTAATAAAATCTAACTGCTCCATTCTTTGCTTTTCATAGGTGTCTTGTGCAGCAGCTAGTTGCTCCATAGCTCTGTTATGTCTTTTTCTCTCATTGTTATTTTGTAGTTTACTAAATGCGTAATTACTTCCGCTAAAAGCAAGCGCATTAACCACAGCGCCACCAATCATCATTACGAGTGAAGCCATTTTTATAAATGTATTTTTTTTAATTTTACATATTGATACTGTCTGGAATTATTCCTTGCTTAACTAGAAAATCTTTCGTAGCAAATGAAGCTGTAATAACAGCAATTAGCTTTGCTGAGTCTTCAAAGTCTAGTTTGCCAAGATCTGCTGGTTTTATTTTTAACAAGTTTTTACCAAGCATTGTATATCCTACACTTAGGCCTCCAATAACAGCAGAATGGTATACAAGGTTAGTAATAGTTTTTTCGGTGCTCATTTTTAAAAAATAAAATAATATTTATTCATTAATAAAACATGAACTGCGATGATCTACTTCCTGAACTTATGATTACAAATGATCAAGTTGATGACCAAGCTATTATGCGCCAAAAGGAAAGGCTGTATTCTTTAGCAGCATGTGGAAAAACAAAACAGTACCTTGGAAATGAATTCAGCATAGAACAGATTCAACAAATGTCGCCACAAGACATTGTAAAGTATCACAACAGGTATGAAGCGCAACTGGGGTCAAGAATGGTAAAAAGTGTTGGGCAAACGGTTCTTAGTTTGTACACTAAACTAGTTAGTAGATTTGCTCCCATTGATTCTGAACAAGATTTTATGTATGATTTAACACAGGATCCCGTTTTAACAAAGTCATTAGAGTCTCTAGGATGTGATCTATATTACAGATTTGGAACATTGTTATCGCCATTAATCATGGGATTAATTACTTTTAATCATATAGATTTTGTTTCCCTTCAAAATGACCGAGCCAGAAAATCAGCAGAATCAGAAAACATTGAATCAGGTGGAGAAAGTGACCAGTAAAAAGCCTCCTCATCCTGGGCGCGTTGCAGCAGGAAAAAAATTAGCAGAGTGGAACAAACAAAAAAAATTAATGTTGCAATCACAGAATATAACTCATAATGAAAAAACACCAGTTGTGCCAGAGCCACAACAAGAACAAGTTGTTTCAAGTCCCGCAACATCATCATGGATTATTTGGATTAAAAGAGTTAGCATTTTTGGCGTCATTGCTGTTGGTGGGGGTGGTTATTACGTTTATAAAACATATAAAGAAAGACAGCAAAAACCAAAGCAGCCCAAAAAATCACAGCCACTAAATACAAAATCTGAACAAAAAAGCATGCCAGAACCGCCAACAACAAAAGATCATTTTGATCCATTTGATATGCAGTAATATTTCAAGAACTTAATAAATAATTATAAGTGACTTGAATAAGAACTTGATAACGACTTCATGACGACTTGATGAAAACTTAAATAAGAACTTGATAAGAACTTGAGGTAACTTGATTAAAAACATAAGGTAACTTGATTAAGAACTAGATTAAGAATTTGGGGTAACTTGATTAAGAACTTGGGGTGACTTAATTAAGGACTTGGGGAAACTTAATTAAGGACTTGGGGTGACTTAATTAAGAACTTAATTAAGGACTTGGGGTGACTTAATTAAGGACTTGGGGTGACTTAATTAAGGACTTGGGGTAACTTAATTAAGGACTTGGGGCGAAAAGTGGAACTGGTAGGACCACTTCTCATTTGATATGTCAGCCACTTGCTTTGTGACTGAACAGGATGTGCGTGGGCGCTGTGCAGTGATTCGTTGTCGGGCTGGCCTGCAACTACTAGTTAAGCGCGATGAAGAACAGAGAAAGAGGCAGCTCACGCTATAGCAAAGAACGTGTTAGCGCACGCCCGCTGTGCGGACAGACCTATCATTTGGTGAATAGTTGACCGACCTTCCCTGACTGACTCAACACTTTAAACATTGCTGTTGTGTGCGCGCTGCTGTGTGTGTGTGTGTGTGTAAAATAGTGTAGTAAAAATGTGTAGTCATTTGAAGTACTCCCTTCGTTGGATTAATAAACTAAGAAAGACGACAGAACTCTTTGAAAAATATCCGGAACTCGCAAATCTGACAATTTCTATTACACAAGCCATCGCGTTGACGCCAAAGATACATGCTGCTCTAAAAACCCACGCCGGTGTGGCAGCTGACTGGATGTGAAGAAGGTATGTACATTGTCAACTAACTGACTGTGTGCTGTGTAAACAAAGGCCTCTTGTCTGTGTTAAGTCGTAAACCCCACACACCAACAAACCGACACGCACACTGAAAACAGCGAAGTGGTGGCTTCCCATTCGAGAATGTTCAAGAACATTTGTGACAAAGCGCACCGCGAGCCCGGTGAGAAAAGAAACGCAGTAGGCGCGCGAGGCGTGTTTTATTGATAGGGAGGCACACAGTTTGTAAACAGGACGCTCGGCCTGCTGACTTACTGCGTCGTTATAATTGTGTTGTCTTGGCCTTGCAAAAAAGCTGACAGTCAACCGACTGGTAGTACAGACTGTTTGGGGGAACGCAGACACTATTTATTATAGATGACTGTTCGGCCGAAACTGGCTTTCAGTGGAAGACATGCTGGGTGTGGATTTTATGTCAAAAATATAACTCAGTTTTAAAAGACTTTAGAGAACAATTAAAGACAGTGGTTTTATTTCACATGAAAGACAGAGACGCATTTGATGAATGTATGCGTGAAAATGATGTTATTGAAAACGATCAAGAAAAACGAAGGATTAAGCAAAAACTAAAGTCTCAAAGGTTTTCTAAATTAGTGTTAAAAACAGATAATCCTACACATTATGTATGTTTGTAAAGTGTTTACTATTAGAGAACTATAAAATAGGCATTCTGGGTAAGCCGGCGGAGCAACAGCGAAACCGGCTTCAGCCGGTTGGAGCTGGCGGAGGTGGGTGAGCCAGAATGCCTATTTTATAGTTCTCTGAGGCTTTAAAAACTGACTGTTTCCTGTTGGTCAAAAAAGAGGATAATAGATCAAGAGATTTTCTGGATAGACCGTACAGTACAAGTTTTTTTACAAGAAGATTATGGTCAATAATGTCAAAGGCTTTTGCAAAGTCAACAAAAAGTACACCTGTAAATAGATTACAATTTATGTTTGAAAGCCATTGTTCAACTAAGTTAGTTAGTGCTGTATGACAGGAATGGTTTTTTCTAAAACCACTTTGGTTAGGATGAAATAATTCATGTTTAGTAAA
>JAMYXO010005225.1:0-15862 GCA_033310375.1 Conus canariensis
CTCTCCCGGGGTGCTCCGTTTGGTTGTTTGTATTTTTTTTTTGTAAGACACCACTCGTTGCACGCAATTTCCATTTTGAGAGTCTGTTTTTTTTGCTTAGGATGGAAAAAGTTTTTGATCATATAAAGCCTGATGTTTTTCTTTACAGAGCGATATATTCCCGGGGGTGGCCCTGCTGACATCTTCTTTAGAGAAAAAAAAACCTAGAAATCCCCCTCATGAAGAAGGATTATATTCGTCCCCTCTTTACCCGTAAAGGTAAGTCTTTAAAAATAACACCAACACACAAAAAACCCACAACCCCAAATTTCTGACACTGGGGTTTTTATTACCATATTCTCTCCCCTCTCCTCTACTCTCTCTCCTTTATATATATATAAATATTTTATATATATATATGTGTGTGTGTGTGTGTGTGTGTGTGTGTGTATGGAGAGAGAGAGAGAGAGAGAGAGAGAGAGAGGAGAGAGAGAGAGAGGCACAATACTATCATCAATCCATTGCTGCGTGTTTACAAACACACAACAAACCCACCTCTGAACTTTGTCATACTATTATTATTACACATCATGATCTTACATGATCGGATCTTGATCCATCATCATCAAATCACCATCCCCTCCCCCTCCTCCATCTTTTTTTTTTTAATGAGTTTTTTTCTAAACACTGGCGATAAAATCTGCTATGGCACACGGCCAAATGTTGTCAACGACAATATTTTGGTGGTGACAATGTGTCTCCAGCGCCAAAATTTTTATGCGATATAGTTTCCCTTTCCTCTAGTTTAGATAAGAGACTTGGTATATATTTTAAGTGGATTAAGTTAAAACGCTGGTTGTAAACTTCCCGGGTGTTGGCTTAACAACGGCTGGTTTAAATGTGGGCCGTGTAGATTCATGTTAAAACGGTGGTTTTTTGATGACAACCGGCTCATTTTTTTTCAATGGGGAAAACGAAACCCCTTAATATGTTTCTATGGAATAGTGGCTATATGGGACATTTTTGTCCCGAAGTAAAAAAACAACCGAGATAGAAACGAGAACTGCCAATAACATTTGAATAAGGCGAAAGAAACCTTTTTTCGATTTAAAATAATATACTCTAGGACGAAAGAGTTGGAATACTATTGAATTTCATTTTTATTGTTTGAAAAAGCTAAATTTATCAAGTGAAATCAAAACTACCCCCATATTCCCCTCCCATGCTAACACACGCGCAAATATATAAATATATAATTTAAAACAAAGCTCCCCTTTATTCTTAGATTGAAGATTAGGGGGAGATAAGACTATCTGCAGTGGTAGATAATTCCCTAACTAACGTATGGAGTTGAGGGGTGAATGGGGAAAAATAAAATAAGTGCTTCTCAAATAAACCTTCCGCAAGCTTAAGTCTTCAAGAGGGAGACAGTCTCCAATGGGGAGGAAACTCACTAACATATAACTCCGGTCAGATACCGATATTTCGAAACCTGATTGCTTCTCCTCGTGACCGCGGACAGTGGTAATTTGACGCCTCTGCCTTTTCGGTTTTAAGAAGAATGCTATCCCAGAAAAAGCTGGTGTGCAATACCGTAGTATGTTTGTTGAGATTTCAAAAAATCAACCAAAGGTGCCACCAAAGAGGCAAAAGAAAAACATGAAAGAACAAAAAAAAGCTACATTTCTTGTGAAAAGTAGAAAATATAAACTCTTAAGACACAAATGCTGTGGGCCGTTCTTGGAATGAATCCGCAAGGGACTAAATTACAACAAATTATATATATTATATCTCTGACTGCTGACACCTTTTGATCTGTCTCCCTTGTATCCTTAAACTGATCCTCAAGCATAGGGTCAATGAATCCTGTCTATGTTTCAGATTCTTCACAATATGATTTTTTTTTCAGCAACTTATTTTCGTTACAGGGTTTTGTTTCATTTTGTTTCACTGACTGTTTTTCCCGGGTGTTGTTGGATTTTGTTTTGAATCCTTGGGTGGTTGGAAAACACCAGAAGCTTGCAGACTATGTTAATTCCCATATGATGCCAAGGGAGGAAGAAACACATTTATTCATGTTTCTCTGAAGAGTCAAAGACAATGGAGGAGAGGCTCCTGGGGAAAACAAAGTTAATGGTTCTGTTTTCAAGATGGGGGGCATCTGCTCAGAAAAATACAAAAGGTTTCCGTTTTTAAGATGGCGGCATTTGAGCAGGTGGTTTTGACTAATTTAGTTTTCAAGATGGACTATGTTTTCCTTATGGTTTGTGTACAGGATTTTATTAACACAGTCCGTCTCTTTTTTAATTTCCGTTTCGTTCGCTCACAACTCCCAAACCCCACTCTTTCTCAAAATATTCCATTTGATGTGGAATAAGGACTGACACAAGTTAATCGAGGTTTTCCTTTGGAGTCCGTTCAGTGGGCTAAAGGTCTGTGGGTAGGTGATATAACTGGTTCTGTTTTTTAAAAGGGAGGCATCTATCAGACGATGTAAATGGTTGTGTTTTCACAATGGAAGCATCTTTGTCGGGCGATATAAACGGCTCGATTTTAAGATGTAAGCAGGCATCTGTACCGGTCATATGAATGTTTTCTGTTTTGAAGATTAACTATGTGGTCCTCGTAAAGCTGCTTGTGAAGGGTGGCATGAATGCAATGTAAATTGCCTCTTCTTCGTTTCCGTTTTCTTTTCTGTGGGCAACACGCCACCCCTTTCTCAAAAAAAAAAACCAGAAAAAAGAACGTAGTCATTGTTGTAATGACAAAAACTTTGCGAAATCATTTGTGTTATCTATCTATCTATCTTGTGTAATATTATATTATATATATATTATATATAATTTTTTTTTTTTTTTTTTTTTTTTTTTTTTTTTTTCACAAGTAGAATTTTCCGTTGCCCCCACCGCACCACAACCGAACAATGAAACAGGCAGACTAAAAATATACAAGGTAAAAACAAGTTCTTCATTCTGTCCACACAAGGATAAGATCAACATTAAAACTCGAGCTTTCGCCCCACAGGCTTTCACAGGAGAATGTGAATGTACCGTTTAAAAAACAGAGTAAAGAAGAAACAGTTCATTTTTGGGCATACCCCGTTCTCCTGTTACATATCATTCACGTGCAAAGCAAAAACAAAAACCCAATGCAAAAAGAGAGAGGGGTGGGGGAGGGGGGAAAAGGGGTTGGTTGGGGTTTCGTGGAACAAGAAGAAAAAAAATGAAAGGATGGGAAGCTGGAGGTTTGGGGGGGGGGGGGGAGGGGGTGTGTATCAGGGATTTAGGGATTGGGGGTAAAGGGGGGATGGAGGGAAAGGAAGAAAAAAAGAGGGAGGTGGGGAGGGGTGGGTGGGAGAAATTGAGAAGGAGAAGAGAGAGAGGGGGGGGGGGAAAAAGAAAAAGGGACTAGAGAGTGGGGGAAAGAAAAACACAAAGACAAAGACGAGAAGCAGGAGGGAGGAAAAAAGGGGAAGAGAGAAAAGGAGAAGGAGAGAGAGGAAGATCCCAAAGAAGAACGAACAGAGAGAAAAGGGAAAAAGGGGGGGAAGGAGAAAAAGGAGAGGAGGGGAGAGAAAGAGCGACAGAAAGAAGAGAGAGAGAGAGAGAGAGAAGGAAAAGAAGAGAGAGGAGAGGAGAGAGAGAGGGGGGGGGGACAAAATGTTTAAAGAACTAGTGCTTTCGAAAAAAGGGAGATGAATTAAATTTGGAAAAAAAAAAAAGGGGGGGGGGGGGGGGGGGGGGGGCGGAATAATGGAGGAGCAAAGAAGTGGAAAAAGGGGAGCTATTGTGCAACTTACATCGAGCATGATTTCTATTTGTGAACAACTTGGGACTTTTAACCAGTCTTTTTATATAAGACAAAACTGGCTTTTTGCACTAAAAACTTAAATAAGAAAAAATTAAACAAGTTCACTTATTAATTATTCAGAAAACGTTTTAAACAGACTAACCTTCACCCCCCCCCTCCCCCCCCCCCCGACACACAAAACTCTCACAAACCCCTTCCGTGGCCCACACACACACACACACACACAAAAACACCCCACACAAAAAAAATATTATTTATTATCTTTCTATATATATATATTATGTGTGTGTGTGTGTGTGGGGGTTGTGTGGGGTTTGGTGGTTGGGTGTGTGTGTGTGTGTGGTGTGTAGAATAAAAGAAATGTAAAAATTAAACAATTGTAAAAACCAGGTTAAAAGTTGGTAATCTCTGTACAACTTAATTCTGGAAAGAATGTAAAAAAACAATTTCCCTTTTTTATCACCATTATCACCAAAAAATTTGTTTAAAACATCAGTTTAAAATTTTTTGATGTATATGTCCCTTGAAATTTTCTCATGGGAAAAAAAAAAATGATGTTTTATGGTTGCCCGACAATGAATGTTAGACTTCGGTGTGTTTACCAGTATCCAGATTAAATTGCTGGGATTAGCTTTGATAAAAAGTGAGTTAGACACGAAGGGGGCGAGGTCTGGTGAGCACTTTTTGTGTGGTCTTGAGCCTTATCTGTTGTTGCTGATTTTTTTCTGATGTTATAAATTCACAATAGATTTTTCAAGTGTTACTGGGCATAAAAACGAGAGCAATGTTTGATATTTCTTTGTTTTCTTTCTGTATCATTTGCAATATTTTCATCTTAAAAACCCCCCCCCCCCCCCAGAAACTGTACTTTTCTTGATATCAGTAGCAGGAGATGTATACTAATACTCATAAATAAGTTATGTATTGGGAGCTGTTTTCAAACGGCAATAATTTTTTCAGAAAAAGCAAAGAAAAAGAGGAAAATCTGCTTTTTCTCTAAGAGAGAGAGAGAGAGAGAGAAGAGAGGGAGATGGGGGTTGGCGAGACATGCCCCAAATCCTCTCCTGGACAAAGGGCCACCCACCCAACGACGCTCGCGCCGGCGCGCGCGCACACCCACACACACACACCACACACACACACACACACAGAGACAGACGAAGAAGCAGACAGAGAGACAGACACGAGACAAAAAGACAGAACAAAGAAGGAAAAACACAGGGATTCCTGAGACCACAGAGATAAACGACCTACATGCAAACCAACACAGCGCTCTCTTCTCTCTTCTCCCCTTCTCTCTCTTCCCACAACACACAAAAACACACAAAAACCACAAGCGGCGCGCGCGCGTGCACGCAGCCGCACAAACACACCACACACACACACACACACACAAAACAACCCCCCACGCATGCCCCCGCACACGCACACACCATGGATGCCAGAATGGAAACCCTCTAGCTCCTTTGGACCCTTGGATCGATCGATCGCGAGGTGATGAAAACTCTGGCCACTGGCTGGTACTGAGGGGCCGGGGCCAGTAAAACAGATACTTTCCCCCCAGAGTGCCCTACGAGTCTTGGAACCCGCAAATCGCCTGTCTTTAACCCCCCCCCACATTTATATCAAAAAAAAAGGGCTTATCTGTGACCGGAAATCAGTTTTTTATTTTTTTTTCTTCTCCCTTTTTATGGTAGTGGTTGTGGTTATTTTTTGTGGAAGTAGTAGTATAGAGTAGTATATATAGTAGTGTAGTAGTTTTTTAATTTGTGAAGTTAGTCGTAATAGCAGTAGTGTAGTAGTCGTGTTAAAGCGTAGCAGAGCAGTAGCGAGCAGAGCACCAGTAGTAGTAGTAGTAGTGTAGTAGTAGTAGTATTGTAGTAGTAGTAGTGTAGTAGTATTGTGTTGTTGTTGTTGTTGTTGTTTGTTGTTGTTTTTGTTGTTGTTTTTTGCTGCTGCTGGCTTGCTGCTTTTTCTTTTTCGGGTTTTCTTCTTCTTCTTTTCTTCTTCTTTCTTCTTCTTCTTTCTTCTCCTCTCCCCTCCCCCCTCCTCCTCCTCCTCCTCCTCCTCTTCTTTGAGATTCCCTTTCAAAAATTATAAACCCCAATTTATTTTGTCATTTTGTTCTACAACCCTTATTTTTATTTTTAATGATTTCCCGTTTTATTGTAAAACAAATCATCTTCATCATCATCATCATCATCATCATCATCATCATCATCATCATCATCATCATCATCATCATCACTCTCATTGTTATTATTATTATTATCATTATTATTGTTATTATTATTCTTTTTTTTATGATTATCATTATCACTATTATTATTATTGTTGTTATCATTATTATTATCATGATCATTATTAATATTGTTATGATCATTATTGTTATCATTGTTGTTGTTTTTGTAATCGTTGTTGTTAGAGCACTTCAAAAGCGCCTGTCCTGAATTAGAGACACGGCACGTACAATAGAATCCAAAGCAATACAGTGCCATGCCACCCAGTTCAATACAACACGTACAATACAACACGATGCAGTTCTATCTGACATAATACAATACAATATGTATAATATAACCCAACACAATAAAACAAAAAAAATATCAATGAAATCCAGTACAACCCGGTCAATATAACCTGATCAAACACGGTATCATTTCGCACAACACAGTACAGTATGGACAATACAAACTATATCAAACGCGGTGCCATTTTAAGTAACAGAACATAACATATACAACATAATCCTTTCAAATGTGGCACCGTTTTAAAGAATATACTACGCCCCAGCACAGAAACACCACACACAGTAAAAATTCAGTATGTTTAATATAAATTCCCACCGATAAAAGGTTCTATGACAATACAGCACAACTACAGATGTCGGAGGACAGGAATCTCATTCACTGAGACCAAACGTCCACGACAGGAGAAAAAAACTAAGACCCCCACCATCAATCCAGAATCTTGCTCGCCGTCCTCCACCCTCCCTCCCCCCCCCTCAACCCCTACGTCCTGTACTCTCCGCGCCATTCCACACCTCTCCCCCCCCCCCCTCGTCCGTACCTCCCCATCCCACCTCCCCCCCCCCCTCACCCCTACTGTCCTGTACTCTCCGCGCCATTCCACACCCTCCCCCCCCCCCCTCACCCCTACTGTCCTGTACTCTCCGCGCCATTCCACACCCTCCCCCCCCCCCCTCACCCCTACTGTCCTGTACTCTCCGCGCCATTCCACACCCTCCCCCCCCCCCCCTCACCCCTACTGTCCTGTATCTCTCCGCGCCATTCCACACCCTCCCCCCCCCCCCTCACCCCTACTGTCCTGTACTCTCCGCGCCATTCCACACCCTCCCCCCCCCCCCCCTCACCCCTACTGTCCTGTACTCTCCGCGCCATTCCACACCCTCCCCCCCCCCCCTCACCCCTACTGTCCTGTACTCTCCGCGCCATTCCACACCCTCCCCCCCCCCCTCACCCTACTGTCCTGTACTCTCCGCGCCATTCCACACCCTCCCCCCCCCCCCCTCACCCCTACTGTCCTGTACTCTCCGCGCCATTCCACACCCTCCCCCCCCCCCCTCACCCCTACTGTCCTGTACTCTCCGCGCCATTCCACACCCTCCCCCCCCCCTCTCACCCCTACTGTCCTGTACTCTCCGCGCCATTCCACACCCCCTCCCCCCCCCCCTCACCCCTACTGTCCTGTACTCTCCGCGCCATTCCACACCCTCCCCCCCCCCCCTCACCCCTACTGTCCTGTACTCTCCGCGCCATTCCACACCCTCCCCCCCCCCCCCCTCACCCCTACTGTCCTGTACTCTCCGCGCCATTCCACACCCTCCCCCCCCCCCCTCACCCCTACTGTCCTGTACTCTCCGCGCCATTCCACACCCTCCCCCCCCCCCCTCACCCCTACTGTCCTGTACTCTCCGCGCCATTCCACACCCTCCCCCCCCCCCCTCACCCCTACTGTCCTGTACTCTCCGCGCCATTCCACACCCTCCCCCCCCCCCTCACCCCTACTGTCCTGTACTCTCCGCGCCATTCCACACCCTCCCCCCCCCCCCCCTCACCCCTACTGTCCTGTACTCTCCGCGCCATTCCACACCCCTCCCCCCCCCCCCTCACCCCTACTGTCCTGTACTCTCCGCGCCATTCCACACCCTCCCCCCCCCCCCTCACCCCTACTGTCCTGTACTCTCCGCGCCATTCCACACCCTCCCCCCCCCCCCCTCACCCCTACTGTCCTGTACTCTCCGCGCCATTCCACACCTCCCCCCCCCCCCCCCTCACCCCTACTGTCCTGTACTCTCCGCGCCATTCCACACCCTCCCCCCCCCCCCTCACCCCTACTGTCCTGTACTCTCCGCGCCATTCCACACCCCCCCCCCCCCCCCTCACCCCTACTGTCCTGTACTCTCCGCGCCATTCCACACCCTCCCCCCCCCCCCTCACCCCTACTGTCCTGTACTCTCCGCGCCATTCCACACCCTCCCCCCCCCCCTCACCCCTACTGTCCTGTACTCTCCGCGCCATTCCACACCCTCCCCCCCCCCCCTCACCCCTACTGTCCTGTACTCTCCGCGCCATTCCACACCCTCCCCCCCCCCCTCACCCCTACTGTCCTGTACTCTCCGCGCCATTCCACACCCTCCCCCCCCCCCCTCACCCCTACTGTCCTGTACTCTCCGCGCCATTCCACACCCTCCCCCCCCCCCCTCACCCCTACTGTCCTGTACTCTCCGCGCCATTCCACACCCTCCCCCCCCCCCCTCACCCCTACTGTCCTGTACTCTCCGCGCCATTCCACACCCTCCCCCCCCCCCTCACCCCTACTGTCCTGTACTCTCCGCGCCATTCCACACCCTCCCCCCCCCCCTCACCCCTACTGTCCTGTACTCTCCGCGCCATTCCACACCCTCCCCCCCCCCCCTCACCCCTACTGTCCTGTACTCTCCGCGCCATTCCACACCCTCCGTCCCGCTTCCCCTCACTCCTCCCTATCCAACTCTCCGAGCTCAGACAGACAGACAGACACACACACACAAACACACCATACACACAAACACACACGCGCCCGCGCTTGCGCACGCAGGCACGCACGCACACACCCACACACACATACACGCACACACAACCACACACTTACACACACTTACACACACACACACACGCGCGCGCGCGCGCGCGCGCACGCACTCAGAGAGACACAGAGAGAGAGAGAGAGAGAGAGAGAGAGAGAGAGAGAGAGAGAGAGAGGGAATAAGCACCCCACCCACCTACACACCCATGCCTTCTTCTATCCATTATGACCTCTTCCCTACACCTTCCACTCCTCCCGAACTCAGCATATTCTACCATTAATGGCACCGACAGATCCTTAGAACATTCTCTTCCACTGGTAGCCATTACCAGAGTCTAAGCCATCTCCCCGGAGCCGTAAAACTCCAGCATCTCTCTCTCTCTCTCTCTCTCTCTCTCTCTCTCGTCTACTGCCAGTCGCCATCATCTTCCACCATACCCCACCCTGATCCCCTCCTCCACTGTGCTCCACCCTGTCTCTCCCAGCCCCCCCCCCTCCCCTCCTCTCTCTGAACCATCCGCCCCCACACCAAGCCCCACCCACCCACTCCCATCCCTCGCCAAGCCCCTCCCTCTGCTCTGCATGGAAGCAGAGACCGATACTAGCGCCCGCTGGAAACTGTCAGCAGAAAGCAAGACACATCGTCAGGGCTGCAGGTGTTAGTGCCACTGCTGCTGCTGTTGCTGCTGCTGCTGTTCGAACCACGACGTTCAGTTTGGCGGTTATAACAACAGGTCAGTGGTTGGTTGTATTGTTTCTTCGGTTGTGTGCGCTAGCTTCGATCGAGCATGAGTTGTAAATGGCGTCGTGTTGTTGGCTGTTTGCCTGTTCATTCCTGTTATTTTATTTTATTTTATTTTTAGATTTCCTGTTTCGTTCTTTCTCTGTGGAATTCTTTCACTTAGTAAGGAATGTCCTAGCTGTATGTTTGTACTATTTTCTTGAGGTATTTATTGCAGTAAGGTTCCTGCTGCTCTTGTCTGTATTTGGTGCGATGCGATTGGTTTGTTGTTGCATGGTTTTGTGATGTGATCTATTGTGGCATTGTATGATGGGATGTCACTTATTTGTATAGGCCCTTATTCAGCTGAAGCAGTCTCGTGACGTTGAGTGCTGGAGATGTGACGTTTGTGTTTGTAGATGTGGTGTGTGCGGACATGCAAGCGATGAAATGTTGCTGACATTTTAGACTACTAACTGTACCACATCATGACTCGCCACACAGACACATACAGGCCTGTAAACACAGACAGACAGACAGACAGACACACACACACACACACACATACACTCTCTCTCTCTCTCTTTCTCACACACACACACACACACACACACACACACACACACACACACACACACACACACACACACACGCACGCACGTTCACACGCATGCATGCACTCACAGAGAAACACACACACACACACACACACACACACACACACACACACACACACACACACACCAACGCATCTACTCTCCCACCCACCTTCCACACACACACACACACACAAACACACACACACACACGCGCGCGCGCGCACTAGCCATCTGTCACCCTATCCTCATTCATACCTCCACTGCTGCACCCTGCACAACAGACACATACAGACATAGACACAGTCAGATACACACTGATACACACATAGACACGCACAACACAGACACAGACAGACAGGACACACACACACACACATACACACACACACACACACAACCACACACACACACACACACACACACACATGCACTCGCGCGCACATACGCACAGACACAGACACACAGACACAGAAACACACACACACACGCGCGCGCGCGCGCGCACGCACACACACACACACACACATACAAACACGCACACACAGAGGCGCATGCACGCACGCGCGCGCACGCACACACACACATACACACACTCACACACATGCTATCTCTCTCTCTCTCTCTCTCTCTCTCTCTCTCTCACTCTGTCCGTCCGTCCATCCGTCTGTCTGTCTGTCTACCTATCTGTCTCTGTCTTCCTATCTCCCTGTCTTCCTGTCTGCCTGTCTGTCTGTCTGTCTCTCCTCTGTCTCTCTCTGTCTCTCTCTCTCTCTCTCTCTCTCTCTCTCTCTCTCTCTCTCTCTCAGACTGACACAGACAAACACAAGGACACTCAAACTCGCAAACACACACACACACACACACACACACACACACACACACACACACACACACACACACACACACACACACACACACACTCGCACTACTATAGCATGCCCCTAGGCAGAAATTTGGCCCCGTTAATAGCCCACCTGCCAAGGAAGCAAAAGGATCTGAGGTCCTTGGTCCCTGGTTCTCTAACTGCACGACAGGGCAAATTTCCTTTGTTCGTTTGCTTGCTTCATCTTTGCTTTTGGTTTAGTTTTTCCCCATATCTACTCGGCCTGAAGCGGCGGTCTATGTGGCAGTCTTTTTTTTTTAGTGAAACAGGAAACTGAGGTTCTGTATGCAGTATGATTTTTACGCACGTAAAGGAACTCACGGTAATAAAGGAACTGTTTGGGACATCGACAAATTTCTGTTGGAAAATTCACCTTGACTTGTCGACGAGAAAAGATCATGAAGTAGAGGGGAAAAACTTCTATGGGTGGTGACTCTGGTTTCGCGACGTGTTCTATTTGGGGAGAGTAATCTGAAAGTTACTCAGAGAAATTTGTTGTAATGAAGAAGCTTTGCAATACACTGCACTGCACTGCATTGCAATACAATGCAATACAACACAATACAATACAACGCAACACAATACAGTATAGTACAATGCAATACAACATAACACAATACAATGGGATACAATGCAGTACAATACAACAGATACAAAACGATACAATATAATGCACTACATGAAATTAATTACACGCCCTATAACTGTATATTGCTATGCATATGTGTCAGGTATAGTGTATAAGGGCAATCTTGGAAAATCCATTTTCTCAAGGGATGACTTCTTGTTTGCTGTATGTGCTCAGGGTCTTCATTTCCGCCAAGGAATTTTGTGTTGTAAGCAGCATTCGTCAGGAGTCATGGGAGTGTGATTCATTTCATCTTGAGAGAAAGAATTACGCTTCGTATTCGTTGTTTCCTGTTAACTGTTCCCGGCCTCATTTAGTTAAACCGAGTTTTTTTTTGTCTGTTTGTTTCTGTGTTTGATTGGGTTTATTCAAGATCGAAAAGGCTAAGCCAGTCTGTATTGCTGTATGTATGTATCACAAGTATAGGATATATGGGTAAGCTTGGAACATTTTAATGACTCCTAGTTTGTTCTGTGTGATTTATGTTAGCATTTCTACCAAGCGATATGGTGTCGTAAGCAATATCGCGTTTGGAGTATATAATTCATTTCATCGCGGACAGAGGGTTAAGCTTCTTGTTTGTTATTTGAGTTATATTGGTCTACATACCCATAAAACCAGCCACACCACACCACACGTTATCATACTGTACAGTGACACACCACGCTGTGTTATAACGTGCCACAGCATACCATCCCCAATTGCATTACATTAGACTACACCACACCACACCACACCACACACCACACCACACCACACCACACCACACCACACGTTATCATACCGTACAGTGACAGACACACCATGCCTTATTATAACATAGCACAGCATACCATGCACATTATATCACACCATATCACAGCATACCACACCACACCACACCTTCCATACCATACCACACCACACGTACTACATCATACCATATCATACCTCACCACATTACACCACAGCACAACATATGTTACCATACGGTACAGTACTATACCAAACCATACCATTCCATACCAAACCACACCATGCCACGCAACACAGCGTAACCTACCGTATTGTACCGTCCGATAACTGACCATAACATACCATACCACACTACGCTATACTATGCCACGCAAAACGATATCATGCCATGCAATAGCAAACCATACCACATCACATCACATCACATAACAATATACCATACCATATCATACCGAATCACGGTATACAATTATACACCACGCCAAATTACATTACACCTCATATACCATATCAAACGGTACCATAATACATCACTCTACACTACAACACATCACATCACAGCAATTTTGTATTATGCCACACCACACCACAACTTGCCATACCATACCATGCCACATCGGACAACCATACACTACCCTACCTTACCATACCACACCCTGCGTTACCCTACCATACCCTACCCCTTTCGTATCCTATCGTATCCCACAATATTCTACCCTACCCTACCCTACCCTACCCTACCCTACCCTACCCTACCCTACCCTACCCTAACCTACCCTACCCTACCATATATTATATCATTCCACATCATAACACTCTATGTCATGCCATGTCATACCACTACGCACCACACAACAGCGTTCTTTACCATACCGTATGATGACGGTCTTCTCCGAGCACAGTACCATCAGACCTCGAACAGCACTGATTTCTTCGTTTTCTTTAAACAATCATTCAGGCACGTGGGTATCGAGGCCTAATGATGCTTTGACCTGCTAATATTAACTGGCCGTATGTCACATTACACACATATCCAGTCGTTACGCTGTGGTAATAAATGTTGGAGGCTGTTGGATTTTGTTTTTTGTCCCCTAGTGGTGAGAATATCGCAGGGATATAGGCGAATTGACACCAAGGGTGGGGAAAAAAGAACAACCAGCCAATTTCCACTGAGGCTCAGCCAGAGGATAAAAGTCATCTCTAGACAGGCCATACAAAGTGATTCTGGTTTCCAGACAGACCTGCATTGTCTCCATATGGTGCCGGCATGTACACTTCCAAATTCCTCTTGTTCATCAGTTTTCTTTCTCCTGCCCCATTCTCTCCCTCTCCCCGTCCACCATCACACCTCCACCTCTACTCCCCATCCTACCCCTTTTCTTTTGTTTAAAATACGTATATGCCAGGTCGTTGACTTGACCGAAGAATTGTTTGCCTGCACTCGGTTTTTCGCGCTTTATATAAGCTTAACATGTGGTTTAGTGTGGAGCTTTGTGTGTGTCGTGTAGTGCTCTGTGTACATCCTGCATGGAACAATGTGACAATGTAAAAAGCCACTTATAGCCATGTGGTGTATGGCAAACGTTGACGTGGGGGTAGGGGTCAGTAGGGAGGGCGAGCCTCTGGGGAAGTTGGGGGTGGAGGTGGGACGGGCTATGAAACGCTGCTATGCAAAGTGGGGTGTGTGTGTTGTGTGTGTGGTGTGTGTGTGTGTGTGTGTGTGTGTGTGTGTGTGAGAGAGAGAGAGAGAGAGAGAGAGAGAGAGAGAGAGAGAGAGAGAGAGAGAGAGAGAGAATTTGCTTTCTACAGACAAAACATCTGTGGTAGGGCCTGTATTGGGTTACTGTATATGTGTGGCATCGTATGGTGTTGTGTGACGTTGCATGGTGTGGTGTGGTGTGGTGTGATGTAGTGTGGTGTGGTGTGATGAGACGTAGTTTAGTGTGGTGTGGAGTAGCACAGTAAGCGACTGTACTGTACAGTGTAACTTAATAATAATAATAATGAATACTTATATAGCGCCTATTCTCGGCTAGAGACCAAGCTCTAAGCGCTTTACAATCAACACTCGCTTACACAACGGGCTGCCTACCTGGGTAGTGCCGACTGAAGAGCTGCCAGCTGGCGCTTCATTCAGTCGTTTCCCGTGTCATCCAGTCAATATCGTTCAATATCGTTCACTCAGTTTCTTTATTTCCTTCATTCTTTCCATTTCTTACGCAGGGTGCATGCTGTGTGTAACGTGTCATCCATACCAACGGCCAAACTGGCCTACTCTTCCGAAAGTTGGTGATGGGATTTTACGTGTGTGCAAGATATGCGTGCGTTCACACACGGAACCTCGGTTTATAGTCTCATTCGAAGGACTGTATGGGAAATGGAGTCAGAACTAATGTTAACTCCGAGGGAAAAATCCCCCTGTACCGAAACGCCCCGGCGGAGATTCGAACCCGCAACCCCAGGATCACCAAGATTACGAGTCAGGCGCTCTACCAACTGAGCTATTCCGGCTTCCGTGTAAATAGCAGTGCACAGTATGAGTGTAACTTAGAATTAAACAGCATGGTACGCTATGGTGGCCACATTAACAAATACACAAGAAAATGGCTTCGTGTCCCATCTGGTCTCACTGACGTTGCACACTGCTTCCATCCGGCAAACTGAAACTATCTGTAAAACCCATCCCGGAAGAGTACAAAACGTGTAAAGCAAGGCTACAATACTTGCCTTGGGACTCACGTGTGTGAGATCAGTCCAACCCAGATTAAAGACTAGATGGAAATAGGAAGTTCAGGAGGCAGTGGACATGGCAAAAGAAAACTTTCAGATCAGGGAAATAACAGGGCAGACGCAAACCAGCAGGCAGTGCCTTCTTTCAACAGAAAAATTTGATGGTCAAACGTAAGAGGGAAAGCAATGAAAGACATGCTAACACGGGAGTTGATTTAAAAGAGGATGCCAAGAGATTACAGAAGACAGTCCAGTAAGGCCAACAGGGAGAGTAAATAACATTGGAACACACACTTCAAAGACGTCTTAGCTGTGATAACATCTGGCACATGCCACCTTGTAGGATTAGCTTCATCGTCAGATCTGTGTATGGTCCCCTACCCTCGGAATCAAACCTCATGAAATGGGAGAAATCAGGTGACCCTACGTCATGTTTTGAGTTCATGTAAAAGAGTGTTAACCCCTGGAAAATACACATGGAGACACAAGCAAGTGCCTAAAGAGATGGCAGATAAGATTAGCACCGCCAGAGGAAACCCTACGCCACTGGAAGCCCCAGTGTCGACGTTCTACACGGCAGGAAGCCACAAACCATTGTCTGGATTAGCTGTGACATCAGGAAGAAGCGGGATTCACTC
The DNA here is from genome assembly GCA_033310375.1 of Conus canariensis. NCBI lineage: Eukaryota > Metazoa > Mollusca > Gastropoda > Neogastropoda > Conidae > Conus > Conus canariensis. The sequence goes on from JAMYXO010005225.1 coordinate 15,812, forward strand.
GATGAAGGGAATGACTGGGAGTGCACAGTGGACCTTCCAGATTGGGAAAAA
>JAMYXO010005226.1:0-15862 GCA_033310375.1 Conus canariensis
AAAATGGGGGGCGGTAGGTCTGTGTCATATTACAATGGTATGGGGCAGGTAAGTCTGTGTACAGTATTACAATGGTAGGGGGCAGGTAGGTCTGTGTACAGTATTACAAGGGTATTGGGGCGGTAAGTTCTGTGTACAGTATTACAATGGTATGGGGCAGGTAAGTCTGTGTACAGTATTACAAGGGTATGGGCCAAGTAAGTCTGTGTACAGTATTACAATGGTATGGGGCAGGTAAGTCTGTGTACAGTATTACAATGGTAGGGGGCAGGTAGGTTTGTGTACACAGACAGTATCACAGCTGTTAGGCAGGTAAGTCTGTGTACAGTATTAAAATGGTACGGGGCATGTAAGTCTGTGTACGTATTACAATGGTACGGGGCAGGAAAAGGTCTGTGTACACAGACAGTATCACAGGTGTTGGGCAGGTACTCTGTGCATACAGGCAGTATCACAGGTGTTGGGCAGGTAGGTCTGTGTCACAGACAGTATCACAGGTGTTGGGTAGGTAGGTCTGTATACACAGACAGTATCACAGGTGTTAGGTAGTAAGTCTGTGTACAGTATTGCAATGGTATGGGGCAAGTAAGGTCTGTGTACACAGACAGTATCACAGGTGTTATATAAGTAAGTAGGTGTACACAGACAGAAATTCACAGGTGTTAGGCAGGTAGGTCTGTGTACAAACATGGACAGTATTACAGGGGTATAATGAAGGCGCAATACATATCATCATGTAACCGTACAAGCACGTGTAAGCGTGCAATTTTATATTTGAGATTTTATCTTGATTTGTTTGTTTCACTGCTTTACCTTTTTCTTCCTTCAGTAAAATACCGTAAAAAGAAACCCCACACGCACACCCCACACACACACACACACACACAACACACACAACGCCACACGCGCGCGCGCGCGCGCGACACACACACACACACACCACACACACACACACCCCCACACAGTGCTCACCTCCATCATAATGTCCTCAGACGTCCCAGAGTGTCCATAATTGTTCCACTGCAGTGAGAGCTCGCGCCTTCATGTCGTCCCTGAACGACGTCCATGAATACATTCAACACGGCACGTCTACATACACAATGTCATACATTTAAAACTATGAACAAATTTTAACCCTGAAAGTAGTCGACTTCTGTTGATGCCAGTTACACATTAAATGTTTTTTAAAAATGGTTTCGCTTCTACCGCTAATCGTATTAACTGGGGTTGTGTGAAAACTTATAAATATGGTGACAGAGGCCCGCCTGAGTTGAACACGTCAGTGTTATCGTTCAAGTTATTTTGGATGGCGGGAGGCGCAGACTCAACACGTAACTGGAAACGCATTTCTTTGACCATCTCTCAAAATTGTCTCTTCTCAACAGATTTGACCCAGCGCTCGTTCAGGGTTTTTTTTTTTTTTTTTTTTCTAAATGTAACTATTCTGGACTGACGAAACAGAACCTTGGGGCCTAAACTCTTTGACGACTAATTTGCGCTAAAACCATTTTGGCTGACTTACGTCCTGAACCAGTGTATTAAAAACAGTCGTGTTCAGGTTGGATAGACAATTATTGTCGTCAAATTTTCGAAAAAAGATGACAATATTCACAATTTTGAACAGCGTTTTCTGTGTAATGAGGGAGGTGTCTGTTTCACGCAAGTTTTAGGGAAAATCATATTACTTATTTATAGATCTTGTCACATTTGCTGGAAATAAATCCGCAAAAGAAATTATATCAAGAAGTCTGGTATTACTGTCAAGAGCGACAAACAGATCGTTTCATGACTGCGTTTCAAAAGAATGCTTGCTATTTACAAAGGTTCTAAAATGTTAATTGATAGATATATTGATACAAAACAGTATTAGAGTAAAATATTGTTAACCGGGCACCTAAAATATTCAAACTACTTTATGACCGGAAATTATGGGTGTTGCAAGATATGAGGTATGTTCCCATACAAATATTATTTTGAGAGACATAGACATTGTTGATAACGACAATTGGAGCTTTTGTGGTATTAGTAAACATTGAAAATATACTCAAGTAAAACGGTTTGGGGGGACACATACAGTAATCTATGACAAAAAGCATGTACAAATGCAGAGAATATGCAACGTCAGGATCGCTTGTGTTGTTGGATTTGGACATTACAATGCTATTGAATGCATAATGTATTTAATTTCACTCCCAGCAAACTATGTAGAAAGGTGTACAGTAAGGCAACCTTTCCTAAGTACATTTTATGAAACGGAATGTTGAAACTATAACGTGTTCTAAACTCTAATTATAATTATCTCGACGCTAATGGTTGACATGCATTCACTATATCCGATGATTATGTTTGCCCAGTGTCTTTATCTGCAAAATTCAGTGTTAAACGCGCAATTTTCATTTAGAATTTGTGCATTTTGTCATTCTTTTACAGTTCATTCTACTCATTTTGGGATTAATATCGGGGGCTTGTTGCTTTCAAGAAGCCATTTTTTTAAAAAATGGGGGGCTTCTTGCGCTTAAAACACTTTTGACATCCAACCTATTTGCTCTGTGTGTCTGTAGGTTTATCATTTAATCTGAAGGATCTGAATTTCCAATGCATGTTTATACGTCACATATCTGCACGATAGATTTGGACCGTTAGTTTCTTAGCATGTTGAAATCAGAAATTGAATGCAATATAGCTGCTTGAGTTTTGGGATTCAGTGTTGGTGACATGAGCATGAACTTTCGTAAAGACCAGCTAATGTTCCCGGGAGACTATTCTTAACCAAAGAACTAGGGATCGGGAGGGGAGGGTATGGGGAGCTAACAAGTCCTCCATCACCAAAACAATGCCTTTGCACAGATTTTACTATAAGAAGACGGTGAGGATTGGCATGGGTGGATTGGGGAATGAAAATAAGAGCGTTAGAATGTATTGATTACATCTTTCCAAGCAATACATGGTGGCCATCAAATCCGTCTTGAAAGAAGAAAAAATGACAAAAACCTGTCCACAGTCGACTTTCGTTCACTGACTGGGACTCATCAGTAGATCCCGGCTTATTGTGTCAACACTTTTTCGGGAACCAAACGGAGATATACCGACTGTAATTCTGTGGTAATCCCCACCACCGAGGGCTCAAAAACCCTAACCCGACGGCACCCCAAGCAGCCAGCGACGGGTAGAAAAGCAAAACAAGGCAGCAGTACTGTACAGAATCAAGCTGCATGAAAAAAAATGATAGGTAAAAGAGTGTAAATATTGGGGGCACTCTTTGAGGCTATGCCCGAAGATCCATTTCAGGATACAAGAGAGGCCAAAAAAGTGCCAACAAGGGGATGTTTCCATGTGTGTTCTGTGTGCTCTGTGCTGTCATATCTGCTAGATATTCTGTGTCGTAGGCAGCATTCCTTTGATGTTACGGGCGTGTCTTTGTTTCGTCATGGGAGCAAGAGTTACCCTTGTTGTTTATTATGTACTGTTTCCTGTTCCCTGCCTCATTTCATATTCATTTTCAGGTGCCAACAGTCAGAGTGGTCAGCTCTACTGTTGAATAACATAAGCGTGGTTTGCGCACTAACAGCAGCCGCGGAATAGCCTTTACTTGGATCCAATGAGAGAGAGTATTTTTGTGTTCATTTATGTATGTTTACATGCCCAATGCACGTGCACCGCACCAGTGCGATTTTTGTCATTGTTGTCTTGATGTGATGTACTTTTTTCTTTCTTCGAGTGTTATGTTTAAAAGAAAACAAACTACTATACCACTGAACGAAAATTATATGATTTATGAATGTCCAAAACTGTTCACAAAGTCCTCTCTGAAGGCAACATTCGAACACACCTCCGTATGGAGTATGTTGGCATGAGTACACAGGAATGTTGAGAACGTTTCCATTATTCCCCCTTTTTCGCCAAACTGTGGTTTGTATTGATTAGCGTGGTTAAGTCAACAGAATGTATCTCTCCTTGCTTCTCTTTGAGAATTTTCCCTCTTTCTCTTCATCCTCTCTACTGTTCTTTATGTTTGTTTGATTGTAAAGTCTTCAATGCACTAAATTTTCAAGTTACGAATTAGGACGCGCAGGCTGGGTTGTTCGTGTTTGCCGCCAAGTCAATTCCATCGTGAATTGTGATGCGGTACAACACGCTATACGGCACGTGTTGTTATTGTATTATATGCAGATCCTACGTTGCTGAGGTTGAAGTTTTGTTCACATCAAACGGCCTGCGTAACAACTTTCTTCTTCTTCACGAAATGAAATTCTCATCAATGAACAGAGTGAAGATTCATTACAAACATAGCGCGATTTGAATTTAACACGGTAACGACGGTCTAGGGGCTAAAACACCTTTAATCCTCTTCATCCCGCAACCCCAGACATAAGGCGCCAACAAGCTCCCTCCAGCCCGCTCTCATAGCGTCATCGTCATCATCATCATCGTCGTCGTCATCACTCGTCGGTATCATCGCGTCATCGTCATTAACATCATCATCATCATCATCTCATCATCATCATCATCATCATCTTTATCGTCGTGGGTCGTGGGTGGGTCTTCTCTAATCATCACCACAACCACCATCTCTCATCATCACCATATCATTATCACCACATCATCACCATCACATCATCACCACGATCATCATCTCATCACATCCCCACGATCATCATCATCATCACATCATCACATCATCATCACCATCATCATCGAAGTCAGTATCATCATCATCATCTTACATATTATCGTCATCTCATCATCATCATCATCATCATATCATCTCATCCACGTCTCCTCATCATCATCCACCTCATCATCATCATCCACCTAAATCATCATCATCCACATCTCATCTCGTCATCATCCACCTATCACATCCACCTCACATCATCATCGTCGTCACATGGGCATCTCATCGCCCAACCTCATCCTCATCATCATCATCTCATCATCACCTCATTTTATCATCGTCAAATCATCATCATCATCATGATCCACCCCCAATCACATCATCCACCTCATCATCATCATCGTCATCATCATCATCATCATCAACCCTTCATCGTCATCGCTCTCATCCACCTCATCATCATCGCACATCGAACATCATCATCCATATCATCATCATCATCGTCATCATCATCATCATCATCATCATCTTTAAATCATCATCATCGTCATCGTCATCATCATCATCATCATCCACCTCATCATCATAATCGTCGTCATCGTCATCATCGTCATCGTCATCATCATCATCATCCACATCAATCATCATCATCTATCATCACCCATCATCATCCCTGACCTGTGTTGCTGTGTCAGGTTCAGGCAGTCCAGGGTGGTGTTGAAGAGCTGGTAGGGGCCTACTGTTCACAGGAGCAGTGGATATCAGGGCCAACAGCTGAACGGGCACTTTTTTTCTAGCATAGATTGAACAGGGAAAAAAAATCAAAAAAAGCTAAAAATGTAAAACAAACAAAAAGAAATAAAACAGAATGCAAGGGGGACACCGTGCGTTCCTATTTATATGTCTGTGTGTGTGCGCGTGTGTGTGGTTGTGTGTGAGAGAGAGAAGAGAGAGAGAGTGTGTGTGTTGTGTGTGTCGTGTGTCTGGTGTGTGTGTCTGTGTGGTGTGTGTGTGTGTGTGTGGTTTTGTGTGTGTGTGGTGTGTGTGGCGTGCGTGCGTGCGTATGTGGGTGCGTGCGTGCGTGCGTGCGTACTGTGTTTTGTGGGATGTGTATAAGTGTGTGGGGCGCGCCGTGCTTGCGATTGGGTCCATGCATTTGAGAGAGAAGAGAGAGAGAGAAAAGGGAGAGAGAGGTGTTGTGTGGTGGTGCGTGTTTGTGTGTGTATGCATGTGTTTGTGGTGTTGTGTGGTGGTGTGTGTGTGTGTGTGTGTGGGTGTGTTTTTTAAAACAAAAATTACGTGTCCGATGAAAACCTTTAGTTTTTTTTTGGGTCGTTATAGCACACATGACCGGTAAAACACACACACACCACCACACACCCCACCACAGCACACACACACACACAACTCACGCACGCGCGCATACCATTTTTCAGAACCGCTTTCAACTCTTTGTAATACAATTCTCAACCGGTCCCATTGGACAGTCAAACTATCCGTGTGTACATACAGCCACTAAAGTGCAACTCCCCAGCGCATGTAACTGCAAAAAAGTAAATCAGGGTAAAAGCATATTATGTTAGAAATGACGAAATCGAGTTCATCACCATTTGCTCAGTTTACCGTCTTCTTATTTGATGCTTTGTTTTATGATAATTTATATGGAAAAAAGAGCAACTGAAGTTTTTATCGTAGAACAACAACTGCAACTCTGAATCGTTCGAAACGGTACCACCATTTTGTCCCGTGCCGGAATCATAGTCAGCGCGACTGGTGGTGTGGATAGATTTCTGTGGTAACAGTGTCGAACTGAAGGTGTGAGAAACGACCACGCGCCAGCTCTAGGCATTGCACGTGTTTATATCGTCGCAGAGCGTTAACATCTGGGCACGCTTACTGCCCAGCCATCACCCACCACCTCCCTCTCCCCCCCCCCCTCCGCCTCCACCCTTTTAGCGCTGAAACATAGGTTGGTGAGAAAACTGTGTCGGTTTGTGTCGTGTGTGTGTGTGTGTTGTGTGTTTTTGTGTGGTGTTGTGTGTGTGTGTGTGTGTGCGCGTTCATGCGTGTGTGCAGCGTTGCGCGCGTGTGTGTGTGTGGTTAGTGTTTGTGTGTGAAGGACTTGAGTTTTGGAGTTTAGGCCTGTCCAGTTGAATATGTACGCATTCCTGATTTTGCTTGCATGCTTGATGAACTACTCACAAGTGAAACATGTTCTTTTAGAGGTGTTGGACTTGTCATGATGTGAGAACCTTAACATTTTACAGCAGACTGCTTAAAACCCATGTTCATAAATGTCCGACCTGATGTGATCTTGAATTTGTGAAAACAATCACCATTTCTCATTTGATCTGATATATTACAGTATTAAAAACCAAATTTCTGTGTCTTTTTAGAGGTGTATTTAAAGGTGTTGGTGTGAATGAGTTAATTGATTTTGTAATTAACAGTTAATTTTATTTGAGACTTGTGAGTGTCACCTCAACACGGTGACAGCCCTGATATGGCCCTTTTGTGGCCGTCATGGCTAAAATCAACACTGACTCACCTTACTGATGTGACTCCCTTCGTTGGCTGGGAAGTAAACAATGTGATTCTCCCTAGCGGGGGATGCCGGGGTGCTCTTTCAGTGTAAACTTATCTCCACAAAATCTTACTTGGAAATGTCCTCTTATCTGTCACTCTTTGAGTCGTGCTATAAAAAAAATTCCTTTATTAAATCTGTTCTGTTTTTCTTCCCTCTGTTCCATTCACCTTTTTCTTTATTCAGAAAGTCCGTACTCTGTACTTTTCTCTTTGGTTATAATTCACAGGACATGCTGGGCTGTCTTGCTTCTGTGCCCTGACGGGAGGAGGAAGTGACCCGTTTTCAACAGCTGCACTGTCTGCCGACAGTCAGAATGGCAGTGTCTGAATCACGTGGTGATGGGGACAGCGGTTTTTATTATTTTTATTTTTAATGGATATTCCAAGTTTTCTGGTTGTCGTGTGAAATCGGGGTGGGGTGGTGCCCCAGGCGGTTATGGCGGCCACGTCATGTGCCCGCTCCCGTTCAGGATTCATGAGGAGCTGACTGACGATTTTGGGAGCCTGACAGATTGTTATACAAAAACCCACAGTGGTACGTCCATGGTGTCTCAGCCTCTGATGACTATAGATGAATCAGTTGTTTTTAAACCATCTGTTGGCTCGGTGTGAATCCGGGTAGTGCCCCTTGTCTTTGTAAAAGTGTTCGGTGGTGTTTAGGATTCCAAACTCCGCCAGCTAACTCTAGTTGGGGTAGACTTTAGTTTTGTTGTGCAGCCGTAAGCCAGGAATGGTGTGTGTGTGTTTGGTGTGTGTAGTGTGTTGTGTGTGTGGATTTAGGTTTGTCAGTAGTTTTTAGTAGAAAAACAATAATAGCCGTTTTTTTAAAGGCTGTCATGTAATCTGGAATGCTGTGTCAATGGGTCGTTTATTTGTAGGTAGTCAATAGTTGTGCTACAGATGCCCGAGGTAATGGACTAATTTTAGGTTGTCAAATCGTTTTCGCTATAATTCCAGGCAATTGTCCTATGTTTGTGTTGGTCATAATATCTGTATAACAGAGTGGGGATATGTTTATTTTTAACGTTGTCAATATCTGTGAACCGCGGGTGTCCCGGCATGGACTGTTTCAGGTCGATCATTAGTTGGGCCACATAGTCAGGAATTTCACCAATATCTCAAGTTTGTCAGGTAGCAGTACATCAACATAGAATTTCCATGTTTTTTATTTGGCCGTCAATATGGGCCGCCAGTCCTTAGGAATAGTCTCTTTGGGGGTTTGTAGATAGTTGGGTGTGCAAAGCTGTTTGTTTGTCATAGCTGTGTGCCCACATGCTGTTTTTGTTTTCCCTTTCTTGTTTCAAACCGCGCTCTGACTTCTTTGATGTGTTGGACGACAATCCATCTTTAGGAAATGAGGCATACATGATTTATTTTCATAGCAAAGTCATGGTGTAAGGAAGGAGAGTTGCGCCCTAAAACAACGTTAGGTACGGGCTTGAACCATTACACTGTGGCGCAAGTACGTCATGATATGATGCGGTCTGGGGGAGTGCAGTGAGACCAACAACAACCACGATAAACGATTCGTCCCCGCGCACAAGCCGATTAGCGATCAGTTTGATCCTACATCCAAATCGTCTCCCCATAATTAGTCCTATCCGTCAGTTCCTGTTTATGCCACCGTGCACGTGATCCATGTGTAAGAGCGTATGACGTTTTTTATAAATATATATATATATATAAATATAATAAATATATTCAAATATAAACAAAGCTTGCTCTTACGTCCTTATGATTGAAGAAATAGGGTGGATATAAGCATTCATATCTGCAGTGGTGTAAGATCATTCTGCCAACTAACAGGATGTGCAAGAGTGGTGTGAATGGGGAAAAATAAAAAAAAAGCTTACTCAAAATTAGCCTTTAGCAAGTTTATAGTTCTCCAAGTGGGAGACGATCCCCAATAGGGAGAGAACCCACTAACATATAACTCCTGTCATAATAACCGAATTTCGAAACAGCTGATTGTTTCTCCTCAGTGACCGCGGAAAATTGTTAATTTGACTCCTCTGCCTTTTCGGTTTTTAGAATAATCTATCCCAGAAAAGGCCTGGTGTGCAATACCGTAGTAATGTTTGTAGAGTTTGCAAAAAAAACCAACCAAAGGTGCCGACCTTAATAAGCAAAAGAAAATCAAATGAAAGATCAAAACTATCTACATTTTCTTGCGAAAATTAGAAAATGCTAAAAAGATAACCTCTCAAGACACAAGTTCTTTAGGGCCATTTCTTGGAATGATCCGCAAGGGAACTTAAATTACAAATAAACTAATAAATTCCAAGGATAAGTACATAAGAGCAAGCTTTGTTTTATAATTGAATATATTCTTGCAGTATTAAGCTTGGTTGTTATTAGAGAGAATTGATGTTCATTAATATTGAATGTTTGGTTTCAAGAAATCAAGTGAAAGGAGTTCCCCAAAAAAGTTCAAAACTTTCACAACCCCCAAGACAATGAGTCTGTATTATATACAAATTAAAAGTCTCCCCCAACTTTTTTAAATCAATTTTCCTAATTTTTTTTAGTTGATGCAACCACATTGTGGTATAAGGAGTGAAACATTATGCTATTTGAATAAGTACAAATTTTATAACTATTTGATCCTTTATAATATTGGAAGGTTCGTTTGCAGTTAATTTCCAACAGTGTTTAGTGGTAATGGCGAATGTAAAATTTTTTAAACTATTCTTTGTCTCCAGTACTGCACTTAACCAATTGACCCTTCTTTATTATATATTTTTGAACTGATTATCTTCGAGCAAACTAAAATTTGCTCCCATTTTGATTTTAAAATCTTTCTCCAAAACCTTTGCTTCGTAAGTTTGTTGACTTCAAAAATCACATTCCACCCTTTATACTTTCAATCTTGTATTCAACGTCTCATTTTTTAGCTTAAAGAAGATAACTTTAAGAACATGTATGGCCCAAAGTCTTGGAAGACAAAGTTGTCTATAACGAAATTTAAATTCAGTTTAGTTAAGTAGCTTGTTTAAAAATTTTCTTTTTCTGTCACTTTTGTCTAACTTGAAAGGTGTTACGTTTTCTTGAATTTATTGTATATTCTATGAACTTAAATTTTAAGCTTTTGCTAAATTTTAGAGTTGTCAAAAGTTCAGGCTAACTTAATTATTATGTTGACTTCTTTATTAATATTTTTAAATTTAGAGTTTATGTTTGTATGTTACAGATTATGGGGAGAACAATCAGTTATAAGCCTTGGTTTGTTAATGAACGTTAATGTTTAATGTTGTTTACTTATAAAATTATTTTTTATTGACACTTTTAAGAAATGTACATTCCTTGATTTCACTTTGTTTTGGTCCTCAACCTTTTAGGCTGCCTAAATTTTTCACGTGATGTTCGGTCACAAGTGCTTATTTATGGTCTGTTAGGAAAGTTTGCTATTTCAGTTGAAACCTTAATGTTTTTTTTTTTTTTAAGTTTGAAGCACTTACGCAATTACACCATTTGTGCATAGACATCATAGATGGGTTTTGTTAGGTCCACCTGTTGCTAAGAATTATTGTTTCTGTTTTTAGCATAATTTGATTCTCCATGTTACTATGTAAATTCAATTGAAAAGAATATTCGTTTGGTTTTGGGATTTTTGAAAGGCTTGCTTTTTCTTTTGTTATTTGTTAGAAGTTGTTGTATACAGCAGGCTTTATCTTTGGCACTTTGGAACGTTATGCTTTAAATATTCATTAGTTTATCTTTTTTTCTATTTTTTTAATCATCATTTTATCAAATGTAGATTAAGGTTTAATTTTTTTTTTAAATTTAATTTTGTATCTTTAAGTTTTCCCCCCGCAAACTGATTATCTTTGTTTCTTAGGTATCCTTAACCGTTTTGGTGTTAAATTAAATTACTCTTGAATCGTAATCTTTAGCAAGGTTCTGTTGTATTTAAACTGCATAAAACATTTTTCTTATTTCATCATAATGATTGGTTAACCTCTTGATTGGTTCAGGTACCTAAATTTAACATTGTACTTTCGTTATTTTAGGATTGTAAATTTTATTTGTTTTGAGTTGCTTTTTTTTCTAACTGACATGATATTATTTAAATGGTCTTGAGGCCAAATAAATTCCAGTATTGGGGCTCTTTTGGTTTGTTATATATTTTTAGTAAGTATTGAAATTTTACTGAATTTTGTCTGCAATCCTTGCTAATTATGTATTGACACGTCAAACTGTTAACGGTTTTGAAAATGTGTATTTGGGGTCATTTTTAGATTTTCAGTTTTTTTGGTTAAGTAGTCATTGACAATGCTTTTAACTCTTGCAGCATTTGGGGTCGTTTACAACTCAAATCAAGGTAGAAATTTTCAAATCTAATTTGTTCTCTTGAGAGTTTTTGTTTGGAGTTTTCCTTTTTAGTGTTCTATTTTCATTTGAAATCAAAGCTTTTTGATTATCGTTACATGATCAAAAAATTAAATAGCTGCATTGTGAAAAATTATTTTTTCCTCATAGTTTATAAATTTTCTTAATTTTTTCCATTTGACATGTTTGTTTTAATTTGCTATACTTTTCCAAAATGTAGCTTGTATTGCCCAGACTATTCATGGTTTTAGGTCTAATTTATAGATTTGATTTCTGGTAATGATTTTGAAGCCTATTTTCTGTGTTTCCTTCCCAAACTCTTGCAGGAAGTCTTTTCTTTGCGAACTGTTGTGATTTTTTTTATAACTTATATTTTTTTTAAAAGTTGTGTATCTTTTCTTTTTTTAAATTTTTTCAGTTTTAAATTTTTTATTTTAGGATTTTTTTTATCATTTTTAAAAAACCCAGCCAACAACAAAGAAAGAATTAGAATTTTTAAAGAAAATTTCAACCAATTGAGGAAAGTAAAAAAAAGTTTGAAAAATTTATCCCTTTAACGAAACTATTCAAATTCACACCAAAACCAAAACCCATTAAACGTCAATCTTAACCATAAAAGTTTGATTACTCCACAAATTTAAACCCAAAAAAAAAGAAAGAAGGCATTTTTGAAACACGAAAGAAATTGTCCCTTCATTAAACACCCATCAATATTTACAAACTAAATAAATGAAATAGAAATAGCGATTAAACGCCAGGCATTCTAAAACCAGATGACTGTAACATTTAAATTCAAAAAACATACAAAATCTCAAAAGTATACAAATACATCTTGGACCTTAAATTAAAACAAACAGACAAAAATAAAAAAAAGTCAACAAAAATTTTCAAAAAATGCATTTTGCTCACAAAAAAGGTATAATACCCTATCACTTTAAAGACTCAAAGTTAAAAACAATTAGCAAAGGAAATATTTGAGCAATTCAGAAAAAAAAAAAGGCCGTGCCACAATTAGACATTTTAAAAGATTAAAACTAAGCGAACAAGGATCAAAGACCTGGGGTCAAAAAACATCTAGATAATAAGTGAAAAAAGGAATTTAACTTCCAAATTTTATATTTTGACAAGGCTCATGGTTAGACACTTTGTAAGGATGTAATTATTTACTATAACCCCTAGGTTTGAAATTACGTGTAAAATTTAAGGGATATTTTGCATCCCAAGAACATTCACCTCAGATAAATTAAAAAAAAAATCACACTTTTTACTAATAAAAGCCGTTATTGAACCTTTGTATGAAAGGGACAAAAAAATTTTGTTACAGCAAGCAATGCTTTGGGGAAAAAAACCCCTTTTTTAAAAAGGGTATCCTTTAAATAAAACAAATAACTTTAAACCATATACAATGGTTTTTAAAAATCATAAAAAAGAAAGTGGCTTAAAAGGCGGGTTTTTTGGAAAGAATTTTTAAAAATCACTAAGGGTAAATTTACTTCAAAATTTTTTTTCCCCGGAAAAGGGTTTCAATTATAGTTTATATTTTTAGAGCAGCAGAAGGCCTCCCTGATTAAAGGCCAACCAATCCACTTTATCTGGATCAAAACTTTTTTCCTTTAATCTTTAAGGCAAATAATGCAGAATTTAGAACTCTAAAGGAAAAAAATCCCCTCAAACCATTTTAAAAACAATTTTGGTCTCTGTGTTGAAACCCAAAACACAAAAATTTCAATGTTCTTTAAATTGCTATTGCTTGTTACCTAAAAATAAAAATTTCCCGCTTTTTATTTTGCCTATACCCGATAACAGTTGTGTGAGAAAATTTAAAAAAATTCCAATCATAGTATACTTTTATACGCCCAAAAATAAATTGTAAACCATGGAGTAAATTTTCAAAAAATGTGAAAGTCACTAAACTATCCTCAAAAACCCTTTAAATTCTGTTTATAAAGTTAGTTTTTGTAAACGTTCAAGCATTGAAAAAGGAAGTTATTAAAATTAAAAAACAAACTAAAAATCACAATGAACAAAATAAATATTAAATTTCCTCAACATTGACTCAATGACAATGTCAAATTTAAAAACATTAAACGCATCACTTAACACATTGCATACCCTTATATAAAAATACAATGGTAAAACAAGAACTTCAACCTCATCATTGAAAGCTTCATTGCCAGAATTCGAAAGTTGTTTATTGGTAATTAATCAAAAAATTTAAACCCAAAATGAATATCATTTTAAAAGTTTAATGTTAAACAATACGATACAAGAACAATGTAAAAGATTTTTAAAATCTGGAACTCTTCCCAAAGGCACACTGTCCAAATTTCTACAAAATCATTAAACCTTTAAAATTACAATAAAAATTAATAGTTAAAAATAAAGTAAAAATGATGGTTCGAAGTTATCTTGAAGCACAAAAAATCAGACCTCACTAGCAATAAATGTAACATTCAACAATTGGAAAACATTTACTTTTGATAAATAGAAAAAAGTTTGGTTTACTGAAAACATTTTAAAAAGTTAAAACCAGACAACATCATTCATAGAAAATCAAATCAACAAATCAGATACTTGATGACGACTAACACTTGAAAAACAATGAATGCATGAAGTTTAAAAGCTTCACAAAACAATTCAAAATCAAATATACCACAAAATTTTATTAAAACACTTGGCAACCTAACAAAAAGAAAATGAAACAAGAAAGGGGAAATTGTACGCACCCTAAAGAAATAATAACTTGTAATTCAGATGAAACAAATTTCCCTGCGCAACGTGTGAAATCAGAAAGCAAAAGAAAAACGTTGGCTTGACCAAAAGGAACTAGGTAAAAGTAAACAACTAAAGATTTACAATTTTTAAAAATTTTTTAAAGTTTTTCCCCAAAAAGAAGATAAGATTTTTTTAATTAAATTTTAAAAAAAATTTATAATTCAATTTATTTATAAGGGGGTTTTGGGGGGTGTTTAAAAATTTGTTAAAAATAACATATTTTTTAAAATTAAATAAAATAATATAAAATTTTGTGGTTTAAAGGAATTAAAATTTTTTAAAAAAAAATTATTTATGTGTAAAATTTAAAAATAATTATATTGTTTATGTTTGGGTTAGGACATATTGTTAATATTAAAAAAGGTTTTATTAAATGTTTTAAAAAAATTTAATAATTAAATGGTTGTGTGGGGTTTGTGGTGTGGGGTTTTTAAAGATAGAGAAAAAGAAAGGGGAAACCCCTTGCATGATTGGACAAGGGCTTTTAAAATTTGTTTTCGGATTACAAAGAGCAAGTTAACTGTAAACAAATTTTCAACAAGTTACTTTTAAAAAACAAAAACAATTGGATTGGAAACTCAAACGCTCACTTAGGCCAAAAACCGACCAGAATTGTAGAACGTCCCCAACAGTCTCTTTCCTGGAAAAAAATTGTTTTTTCTTCCGCTTGGAGGCTTGGTTGATAAGGGTCATGGGTTTGCTTAAAACGGTGTTGAAATTTTACTGGAACCAAAATTTTTTCCCCCAATAAGGTTATTTATATACTTTCATGAATTAGTTCAACAAAAATTATTTCTTACACTTTTAAATTACCAGACTATTTTTAGTACTGAACAACTAACGAATCTTTTATTTCTGACTTACACAATTAGAAGGTTTAAATTGTATCCTTTATCCCTAAAAATTTTTAGTTACTCACTAATCTCCTTCACAACGAGGTTGATTTCTATCCCTGCACTGGTTACGCCCCTGGTGAGTTTTTCCCTTTTTATTATAAATTTAAGATTGTACTTGAACTTTTCACCATTGAAATTATTTAAGTCACTGACGTTTATATCATGACTGTGGTTTCCTCCTTTTTCCCTTTTAAAGTTTTTCTAATTTGTTTAATTGAAGGTTAGGGGGGTTTTGATTTCCCACGTAACTACCTTAAGCGATTTTTCATTTTATTTTGGACGTCTAAGCTGATTTCAAAATGACGGGATTATGTCGGGAAATTTTTGGTAAAGGGGGTCCAAAAGGTTTTAAGAAAAATGATTTTCGATGAAATCCAAATTTAAAGAAAAAATTTTTATTGTAATAGAATGGGTCCGTTTCCCCCTTGAGGTTTTTTTACGATTTAAAATTTACCCCAAATAGTTGTAGGGTTTAAAAGTTTGGGGGTTGTTTGAAGAATGAACTTGCTAGGGGGGTTTTGTTGTTGAGGTTAAGGGGCCCGGGGTTGTGGGGTGTTTCAACCAAGAGTGAAAATTTTTCCCTTGATTGGGAAACAAAAAAAAAAATAATTTTCCGAAAATTTTTTAAAAAACCTGGGGGAATGATTTTGATCCAAAAAAA
>JAMYXO010005227.1:5000-15861 GCA_033310375.1 Conus canariensis
GTACTCCATGGCCAGGGCCTTCCTTTGGGTGTCCTGACTGTATCCTCTCTTCTCCACTCGGGAATGCTGTGACGACTGATGAGAGAATTGTAGAAGAGGGTCTCGTGGCTACGATTCAGCAGATGTCTGACCTACACATTAGCCCAACGCGCTCGTCAGACATTGAGTGCCTACCTACCATTGTGTTTTTTCTTTTCTGTCTCTTTTTCTTAATGTGTGTGCAGTGAATGTACACGTGTGTGTATGATGTATGGCCACGAGCCCATGTGTGTGCGTGGGCGCAAGTGTGTGTGTGTGTGTGTGTGTGTGTGTGTGTGTGTGTGTGTGTGTGTGTGTGTGTGTGTGTGTGTGCGTGCTTCTTCGTGTGTGTGTGTGTGTGTGTGTGTGTGTGTGTGTGTGTGTGTGGTGTGTGTGTGCGCGCGCGCGTTCGTGTATGGGCGTCTGTGTGTATATGTGTGCGCACGTGTGCGTGTGTGTGTGTGTGTGTGTGCGTGCGTGCGTGTGTGTGTGTGTGTGTGTGTGTGTGTGTGTCGTGTGTGTGTGTGTGTGTGTGTGTGTGTGTGTGTGTGTGTGTGTGTGTGTGTGTGTGCCTGCACGTATGTGCGCGAGTGTGTGCCTGTGTAGAAGTGCGTGTGCATGTGTGTAATTTCTGGGTTTTTGTGAACACTCACATGTATCTGCATAATATATATATATATATATATTCAATTATAAAGAAAGCTTGCTCTTATGTCTTAGATCGAAGAAATAGGGGGAAGACAAGCACTCAAGCTCATACTGTTAGTTAGGCAGAATTATCTACTACTGCAGATAGAAAAGCTTGTCTTCCCCCTATTTTTTCAATCTAAGACATAAGAGCAAGCTTTCTCTATTATTGAATATTTTTTGCAGTCATTGCAACACCAAGCTGCTCTGTAAGTTGCTGGAATGGTGCTCGGTACTTATGCTTGGAATTTATTAGTTTGTTGTAATTTAGTCCCTTGCGGATTCATTCCAAGAACTGGCTCTCAGCACTTGTGTCTTAAGAGGTTATCTTTGTATATTTTCTACTTTTCACAAGAAAATGTAGCTTGTTTTGCTCTTCCATGATTTTTTTTTTGCTTCTCAGGTGGCACCTTCCGTTGTTTTTTTTTGAAAACTCAACAAACATATTACGGTATTGCACACCAGCCTTTTTCTGGGATAGCATTCTTCTTAAAACCGAAAAGGCAGAGGAGTCAAATGACCACTTTCTGCGTCACTGAGGAGAAACAATCAGGTTTCGAAATATCGGTATCTGACCAGGAGTTACATGTTAGTGAGTTTCCTCCCTGTTGGAGATTATCTCCCCCTTGGAGACTATAAGCTTGCGGAAGGCTCATTTCGAGAAGCATTTATTTTATTTTTCCCCATTCACCCACTCAAGCACATACTGTTAGTTAGGCAGAATTATCTACTACTGCAGATAGAAAAGCTTGTCTTCCCCTATTTTTTCGATCTAAGACATAAGAGCAAGCATTCTTTATAACTGAATATTTTTTGCAGTCATTGCAACACCAAGCTGCTCTGTAAGTTGCTGGAATGGTGCTCGGTACTTATGCTTGGAATTTATTAGTTTATTGTAATTTAGTCCCTTGCAGATCCATTCCAAGAACTGGCCCTAAGCACTTGTGTCTTAAGAGGTTATCTTTCTATAGTTTTTACTTTTCACTAGAAAATGTAGCTTGTTTTGCTCTTTCATGATTTTCTTTTACTTCTTAGGTGGCACCTTTGGTTCTTTTTTTTTTTTAAACTCAACAAACATACTACGGTATTGCACACCAGCCTTTTTCTGGGATAGCATTCTCTTAAAACCGAAAAGCAGAGGAGTCAAATGACCGCTTTCCGCGGTCACTGAGGAGAAACAATCAGGTTTCGAAATATCGGTATCTGACCAGGAGTTACATGTTAGTGAGTTTCCTCCCTGTTGGAGATTATCTCCCCCTTGGAGACTATAAGCTTGTGGAAGGCTCATTTCGAGAAGCATTTATTTTATTTTTCCCCATTCACCCACTCAAGCACATACTGTTAGTTAGGCAGAATTATCTACCACTGCAGATAGAAAAGCTTGTCTTCCCCCTATTTCTTCGATCTAAGACATAAGAGCAAGCTTTCTTTATAACTGAATATTTCTTGCAGTCATTGCAAGACCAAGCTGCTCTGTAAGTTGCTGGAATGGTGCTCGCTACTTTTCCTTGGAATTTATTAGTTTATTGTATGTGTATATATATATATATAATATATATATATTGTGTGTGTGTGTGTGTGTGTGTGTGTGTGTGTATATCTATGTATATGTGTGTGTCTTTCTATGTCGGTGTGTACGCATTTGCATGTGTGTATGCATTTGTTCATTCATGTGTACGCGTGTATGTGCGCACGCATGTGGGTGTGGACGTGCACATGCACGCATGTGTATATGTGTGTGCGTAGGAGCGAGCGAACATACAGTTGTTCTGTTACTTGTACTATGTACACATTCCAAGGGAAATCTAGTCTATTTTGTGTCTGTAAAATTTCTTTTCGAAGGATTACACAAACAAACAGGCAAAATATTACATGTACATTGATATTCAAGTCAATAGATTATACATGAAAGTCCTTCAATAGCAGTATATGGGGACCATCAGAGTCCATCTCAATAACAGAACCATTCGTTTTGCTTGCTCAGGGACGCTTTGCCTTCTGATTTTGGATCATCAGTGAGGCATGGTTGACTGTGTTTCTGCTCGCTTGGCATCAGATAAAGATATACCACAGTATGTAATTTTGTAGTATTTTCACCACCAAAAACATATTTAAAAATAGAATACAGTAGTACCCTAGGCAACCAGTGAAGGGTTGAAAAGCAAAACGACAATAAACTGCTTTGAGGAAATAAGTTGCTGAAAACAAATATCATTTCGCGAAGAGTATCATTACATGGGGAATCTTTAAGCCTATGCTTAAAGATCTATTTAATAATACGAGGGAGATCAAAGGGTATCAACAGTGGAAACTGTCAGCTCTACTATTCGTTCTGATAGCAGCTAAGAATTTGTTGAAAAGCGTCTGCTTTGATCTCTCTCTCTCTGTGTCTCTCTCTGTCTCTCTCTGTCTGTCTCTCTCTCTCTCTCTCTCTCTCTCTCTCTCTCTCTCTCTCTCTCCATCTATCTATCTATCTGTCTATCTTTCTATCTATCTGCCTATAGTTAGAGAGAGAGACAGACAGACAGAAACAGAGAGACTATGAGAGACAAAGACAGTGAGAGAGAGGGAAAAAGACAGAGAGACAGAGATTGATAGATCTCTCTCTCATTTTCTCTATCTCTTCTCTCTCTCTCTCTCTCTCTCTCTCTCTCTCTCTCTCTCTCTCTCTCTCACACACACACACACACACACACACACACACACACACACACACACACACACACACTCTAGCTTTTGATTATGTAAATAGGAATGTTGTGTGGTATATTTTTGGGATAAAATTATTTAAACGGGAAGCTGTACGCAGCTGTAAGAGAAATGCATGATTCTGTATTTGCATGTGTTCATGAAAAGTATTTATATATGCAGATTATGTCTGTTGTCCAAGCGGTCGGAAACAAGGATTTCTGCTCAGTCCCCATTTGTTTGCATTTTACTTCAATGAGCCTGCGGTTGATATTTCAGAGAATGGGAAGCCTGGAAATCAATTTTGCTGGATGCTTCTCAGACATGTTTACTGTTGTTTGCTGACGACCTTGTTCTTCTCGCAGATACACCTGTTGGCTTGTAGAACCAATCAGGCGTTTTGAAACGGGTATCAGATATATTGCAACTGATAGTGAATCTGAGTATGTTTTTCATAGTAAAATTAAGCTTGAATAGATGCTGTCTGGAAATGTGTAGGAAGGAAAAGAGAGGAGTAATCAAGAATAATGATAAGATTGAATTCAGCTGACGAGATTTTATTTTGGAAATTATTCGATTCCCAGATACAACTGATTCTGACACACGCATCAGAAGTTTGGGGTCTGTTAGACACGCCCTTTTGGAAAACTTCACACTTAGGCAGAAAAGCATATTATGCATCGACCACTACATGCATCGAACAAAACAGTTTAAAGTGAGAGTAAACGACATCCTCTGTTCATAGAAATGCCAGTCAAATCAATCAAATACTGGTTAGGATTAGTTTAGTAATCTACTACCAAACTCTGCAGACAAGCATATAGAATGCTCTTGCCACAAAATGATTCGGCAATAGTACTTAGTTTGCTGTGTAAAGAAAACACTGAGAGAAAATGCCTTTGCTATCGTTTGGGTTTGTCAGAGAGTAGGAAACACTGCAAGTCTTTCTTTTCACTGCATATCCTTATCGCTGTTTATTAATGCTGTTATCACATTCCCCTTACCAACGGGGTTTTTGTTAATGGCTATGAAAATTCACAGTGTGAATGTCAGTGTCAGTCTGATATATATATATATATATATATATATATTTTTTTTTTTTTGTTTGTTAAAATTTTTTTTTTTAAATGAAGTATAAAATCTACAAGCTTGTTTCAAGCCTTGCTATCATCAGGATATCTTTTTCTGGGGCACGCCAACGATCTTTTATGGCGTGCGGGGCTTGATTTCAACTCTGTGTGTGCAGGGGGATCTCATTTGCTGCACGTGCGGCCTGTGGTTCTTGCTGGGGCCTGTTCAGATGGAATGTGCTAGCAAAGATTTCCACTTGTGTCTGCAATTGTTTACAATTTCTACTTTTGTGTTCAGAGTTGCTAAGTGTGGTTTACATAATATCAACCATTTTTTCTGTTGAGCATAGATTGCATCTTTTTGAAATATTGTTGTGTGGTGTTGCTCTTTTTATGATTTTCCATGATATGTTGTAGTCTATTTTTTTTATCTTTGAGTCTCCAAATGTATTTACTCAGCTCTGTTTGATTTTTGTATTTTTCATTTTTGAATGACTGTTTGTGGTTTGAATATCATGTTTTGAACGTGTTTTCAGTAATCCCTATATATGTTTCTTTTTCATTTTCTGATGTTACCGTAGCTTGGTATACAATGTTGCTGTGAAGACATTTATTGCTTAGGGGGCACTGTTCTTTTTTGGTGCAGTTGCAAGATGTCCTTTCGGCACCCTTCTCTTTTGTGTTGCTTTTCTTTTTGTTAGATGAATCAATTATGTTGTTGAGGTTAGGCATACATGAGTATGATAGTTTAATGGTGTTTTTGTTGAATATTTTGGACAGATTGTGTTCTTTTGGAAATGATGTTGCCAAGATTTTAAAGAATTCTTTTCCTACATTTGTTTTTACTTGTCCATCGTATGGTGGGTTGTACCATATGATCTTTCTTTTCCTATTTTTCTTATTTCTGTTCGTGTTATTGTCTGGACTGTATTGTAGTTTGTAATTGTAACCACTTTTTTGTAATGCTTCTTGACATTCTGTTGCTGCATCATTGAATGCGTTTTCATTGCATGACAGGTTAGATAGTCTCTTGTTTATACCATTGGGTATTGTTTTTAGTATAGATTGTGGGTGGTTGCTTTTGGTGTTTACGTAGATTGGTATGTCATTGGGTTTTTTGTATGGTTTGTACACATGGCCATTGAGGTCTAATGTTATGTCTAGGTAATTCACTACTTTTTTGTTTGCTTCTATTGTAATTTTTAAGTTGTGGTTTTTAAAGATTTTACATAATTCTTTTTTCTTGTTTTCAATGGTTCTTGGATTTTTGTTTAATGCAGCGAGGCCGTCATCTCTGTATAAACCGACCTGTTTTCCAAGTTGTTTTTGGATGTTGGATAGCATGAATAGTCCGACTAGTTCACATGTTTCGGCACCATCATACGATCCCATGGTTACATCAAATGTGGAGTTTTTGCTCGTTTTTTTAATCCAAGTTTCATTTCTGCTATGGAGTAAGGTTTTCTTGGTGTGGAAAATAATCTCCATTTCTGACTCTGCTATTTTTGTGTATCTATTGGCAAATTTCAAAGCTTTGTTTAGTAGTTCTTCATCTATGGATGGATAGAAGTCTACTATGTCAAATGTAATGAACATTGTATTTCTCTGTTTGTTGAGTTTCTATAAGGACTATAAGTTTGCTGAAGGCTCATTTTGAGAAGCATTTATTTTATTTTTCCCCATTCACTCACTCAAGCACATACTGTTAGTTAGGCAGAATTATCTACCACTGCAGATATGAATGCTTATTCCCCCTATTTCTTCAATCTAAGACATAAGAGCAAGCTTTGTTTTAATTGAATATTTTTTGCAGTCATTGCAACACCAAGCTGCTCTGTAAGTTGCTGGAATGGTGCGGTATTTGTCCTTGGAATTTATTAGTTTATTGTAATTTAGTCCCTTGCAGATTCATTCCAAGAACTGGCCCTCAGCACTTGTGTCTTAAGAGGTTATCTTTGTATATTTTCTACTTTTCACAAGAAAATGTAGCTTGTTTTGTTCCTTCATGATCTCCTTTTGCTTCTTAGGTGGCACCTTTGGTTGGTTTTTTGAAAACTCAACAAACATACTACGGTATTGCACAGCAGCCTTTTCTGCGATAGCATTCTTCTTAAAACCAATAAGGCAGCGGAGTCAAATGACCACTTTCCGCGGTCACTGAGGAGAAACAATCAGTTTTTGAAATATCGGTATCTGACCAGGAGTTATCTGTTAGTGAGTTTCCTCCCTGTTGGAGATTGTCTCCCCCTTTGGAGACTATAAGCTTGCTGAAGGTTCATTTTGAGAAGCATTTATTTTATTTTTCCCCATTCACTCACTCAAGCACATACTGTTAGTTAGGCAGAATTATCTACCACTACAGATGTGAATGCTTATCCCCCCTATTTCTTCAATCTAAGACATAAGAGCAAGCTTTGTTTATAATTAAATATTTTGTGCAGTCATTGCAACACCAAGCTGCTCTGTAAGTTGCTGGAATGGTGCGGTATTTATCCTTGGAATTTATTAGTTTATATATATATATATATATATATAAATATAATGCTGAACAATTAAGTAGTGGGAGAAAACAAGTGTAGGTTAACAATTCTTCAGTCATTATAGTAATGAATTGGCAAAGTTTTGAATTTAAAAAAAAATGAAGATGAAGAAAATGGGGGGAATATATTATAAATAATGGGAAACCCTTCGCTAGCTGCATGCGGGAACCATTGTAAACCCTTTCGAAGGCAAATCTATTTGTATTGCCTGCTCCAACAGAACCCCTAAAGCAGCCAGCGAAGGATAATAAATGGAATAAAACGAAAGTGTGGAGAGGAAAAAGGTTACTGAAAAACTAAAAGCATTATCGGAAATGAAATGAGGCAGGGAACAGTAAACGATAAACAGTAAACAAGTGTGGTATGGTAGCAAAAATACCCATCTTGTTTACTGTTTAAAAGCATTATGCAATCAGTGTAAAATGTAGGGACAATCTTTGAGCCTATGCTTGAGGATCCATTCAAGGATGCAAGGGAGATCAAAAGATATGGAACAGTCTGAATGGTCAGCTCTGCTGTTCAATAACTCAAGCATTGTCAGTGGCTAAGAATTGTGCAGAACAGCCTTTACTTGGATCTCCTAAGAGATGCAATCTCCCACTGATTGACCAAACAATATAATGCTGAACAATTAAGTAGTGGGAGAAAACAAGTGTAGGTTATCAATTCTTCAGTCATTATAGTAATGACTTGGCAAAGATTAGAACTTAAAAAAATGAAGATGAAGAAAATGGGGGAAATATATTATAAATAATGGGAAACCCTTCGCTAGCTGCATGAGGGAACCATTGTAAACCCTCTCGAAGGCAGATCTATTTTTATTGCCTGCTCCTAGGCCTCTTGTCCACTGGATCGGACTCATCAGGGAAACACGGCTGACTGTGTCTGCGCTCCTGGTGTCAAATAGAGACACTCCACAGTCCATAATTATGTGGTGTTCTCACCACCAAGGGTTAAAAAAAGAATCCAACAGCACCCCCAAAGCAGCCAGTGAAGGATAGTAAATGGAATGAAACGAAAGTGTGCAGAGGAAAAAAGTTGGTGAAAAACTAAAAGCATTATGCAAACAATATAAAATGTAGGGGATATATATATATATATATATATATATATAATATATATATATATATATATGTATATAGATAGATAGATAGATAGATAGATAGATAGATAGATAGATAGATAGATAGATAGATATAGATACATACATACACACACACACACACACACACACACACACACACACACACACACACACACACACATACTTGTCATCTGGCACTTTAAAGGACTTATGTTTCATAACCTACTAGAGTGGACTCTTTAATCGCTAGGATAATTGATAAAATAATGTCATATTCTTGCAAAACACGGCTGACATGACTTGTTAATGAGGTTTCTTTTACAAAATTCAACAAAAAGTGAAACAACTTTTTTCAGTCATTGTGCGGACATTACCATATACACGTGTGTCCTTGGAAAAATGAAATGACACACAGTACACACACAAACTTTTCTGGTACTTCAAAGGACTTAAGCAATATGCCTTCTACAGGCCTTTTAGCCAAGTTAATTGATAACATAATGGCATGACACGCAATACAGGATTAATTGTAATGTTCAAGCTGTTTTCCGTTAGATAAATGTCCTCATTTTTCCCCTACTAAAACGTCGGCAAGTTACAGTTAACTTCAAAGACATAGATGTTTGCTTTACTAAAAAGTCGTATTTTTACCACACAACACATACCCTTGTGCGGCTTTACGACAGATGAAACAATATTTTAGTTTAATCATTATATATAGAGATCATAGGGAAAACAAGTGTTTAATGACAATTTCAGCTCCCACTCAAATCAAATCAAATCATGTTGAGCCCAGCTAACCACTCATACAAATGAAATATCAACATAATGACTTTTAAATACTTTAATTAAAAAACAAATAGATAAATAGATACAGATAGATGGATAGATAGATAGATATAGATAGATAGATAGATAGATAAAGATATATAGATACAGCTCAACTTAAAACTCGGTTATGATTGTTTTCAAGTAATATAATAGTTATGTGCTTGCTGTCTTTTATGTTTTTGCATACTTTGGAGATCTTTTTTGAACTGCAAATCTTAAGAGTTAGGATTTACATCTTACATTTACTTTTCTGTCATGTTTAGTTTAATTGTCAGTCTGCTTATTGCAGATCTTCCACAACCAAGGTGACCCTGTTTCACTGTCCTCTTTGTTGCTGTCATCATTGTTTTCACCATGGTTCACTGCAGACTAAAATAGGACCCCCCCCCCCTTCCTCCCTCGTTAACAATTGTCACCACTCTACACAAACACCACTATCCTCCTCTCTAAGTTCAGTCACTCGCTCAACCAGTTTGTCCTGTCCGATTCCATTTCTATATTTACCAACATAGTTGTGAACACTTTTCACAATGCTTTGTCCCTCTGCCAATGTGATCACTCGGCCTTTCCAAGATGAAGGATCAAACAATCCGAACATTTGACTAAGCAGTTATGGGTGTTTTGTTCTTGTGTTTTCTCTTCCTAAGTAAAACTGGAAACCCCTCTTTTCTGGTACCACTGAAGCTTGCATGATTTGCCATAGTCTCTCTCTCTCTCTCTCCCTCTCTTAAACAAAAAAACAAAAACAAACAAAAAACAAAAACAAAACAAAAAAAAACCGCTTTTTCTGCCTCCTGGATCTGTCAGTCTTACTTTATGTAGATTTTTTAAACAACCTTCAACAGGACAAGTCATGTTGCTTATAGCCCAGCCGACTGCAAAGAGCCCTATTAGGGCTGTCACCACGTCAGTTAATTCTTATCACAGATGTTTAAAGATTCACTCATACATTCATACACAGTAAAACACATTTAAAACCTGCTAAAATCCCTTTCAAATCAAGTGAAAAATGTTGATCTTTTTCAGGAACTGAAAAATCACGTCCAGTGGGACGTCCCTGAACAGAGTTTTCATGGAGTCTGATGTAAATAATGTTTATGTTTCACATCTTCAACGGGTCAGGAGTCATTGTGGCTTTATAGGAGTACAGATTCAACCTCCACTCGGGACAAGTGTCTGTGTTAAAATTTTAGCTTAAGTGAACAAGATGAGAAACTTTATGAACTATTTATTTACATTTTGTATTTATTTATTTGTTACACTGAATATAGGACAGAGATGAAGGTTGTTCAGCAAAGGGGCTGAGATGTTAGAGATTCGTTTCTCTGGGTCAGCTTTGTGAGGGCAGCGCCCATCTCCTGGCCCTCACTGCCCTCACATTTCCCAACCCTGAGGTGGGCCAGGTGCCCATTTACAGCTGGGTGGACTGGTGAGCGTTTGAAAAAACCCAGAACAGTTTGTGTGATCTTGAAACTGGGTTGCCTGTATGAAAGGAACGTGCTGATCCTCCCTCACAAAGGACAACTGACAAAAAAGGAAACTGAGAAACACTATACAGACTAGAAAGCACTCAGAGAGCACAAAACTCCACCAACTTTGCTCTATTTCAATTAATATCATATGTTATTATTAGGGGTACCAATAATTTTGTTTGAAAGGTGACAATGGTCTTTTAACTATTACACTAGTAAATGTTCCATATCTTCTGAACTGCAGGAGCCTCTATACAGGATGTCCTTTCTCTCACACGCTGAGATATGGGATGATGACACACTTTGACCTCTCTGTATGACCTTGGGGTGATGCGTACGCGCAGCTTGTGCTCTCCGCTGTTTCAGACGTATATCACACTGATCTCTGATTGGCTAATCATCTGTTCGATTAAAAAAAAAAAAAAACCCTGTATCCAGATGGCTTTTTAATTTATCCCAAAAGTTAATCGA